>PVJI01004459.1:0-108284 GCA_004026765.1 Micronycteris hirsuta | reverse complement strand
ACGCTGCTCACCGGGGCGGGGTCATTACCTTGACTTCCCACAATGAAGACGGCCTTAAAAGAGGGGTTTATGGATGGTTTCAAATTACATAACGGTGCTTTCTAAGTTCTTCCTCTGGGCTCCCAGAAAGCAATTTCTAAATCTGAATTCTTCAAAGAACAAACAGCCACAAGCATTCAAACACCGACATGCAGCTGCCTTTTTACTTTATTTATTGCAAAGCAGCTATTTGTTAAAAAAAAAAAAAAAAAAGGGAAAAACGAAAACAAAAATCGCTGCTGAAGCAGGCCGTGCCCAAAGAGAGCCATCTCTGGTTTATATTTCACCAAGCTCTGGCCTCACACTTGGCCCCGGTGCCCAGAGGGTTTGACCTCTGGGGTGGGACAGGCCGGTGCGTTCATAGCTTCGCAGGTGGAAAAAGCCCCGCGTGCAGGTCACCGGGTCCTGCCTGCCCAATGCTTTTGCGGATTAGGAACCCAGACAAGCCTCCTCCAGACTAACGGAAAGGCACTTCCCAAGCACTGCACTGAGTCCTGAGTCCAGGGGGAGGCCTGGGGCTGGGTGCTGGCTGGAAAGGTCAGCCCTCCCACTCCCGCCCTTCTGCGGTGGCTACAACTTGGCGGAAGATAGGCCTCCTCCTTCCATCAGACCTGTCTTCAGAGGGATTTCTAGGTAAATCCAGAAGGCGATCGAATGTGGGCTCTGTTCCAGCTCGCGCTCTGTTCTACTGTCAAAGACCGCACCTGTATCCTCAGAGGATAAGTACCCTCAAAACCCATCTTCCAGGTACCCCACCTTTGCGCGCAGGGCCTGCCCCGGCTTACAATTCTTTAGGACCAAATCTGGCCTGGAAAACCCACCGGGCGGCCGCTCTCTACCCATCAAAGACAATCAGGACGCCTGCGCTGGTCTCAGTGCGCAGAAGGAGAGGAGCGGGCCCCCTTTAGCAAGTTATGGGGGCGAGGGGCCTGCTGGGGTCAGGGGAGCTGTAGGAGCAAGTTTGCAGTGCATTTGAAAGACGGGAAGGGAGCGGTGACTGCCCAGGCCTGGGCGCCACCCTGAGGCCGAGCCGCATTCGCTGCGCAGCACTGCCCCCTGGCAGCGGGCAGCAAAACTACCCCGCTCCGCAGCGGCGGGTCTCCCTCCTGGGATGCCGGGAAAAACCTTTCCTTTCCAGGCTACACGTCCTGACTAAGCTGTCCCCGGGCCTCCAGAAAGCCCTGGTGCCAAGCTCAAAGCCTTCCTCCATCTCATCATGCACTCACCTTCCCCAGGGAGGACCCAGGGCATGCGCGGTGGCCTGAACCAGTCCTCCACCGCGGCCTTCATCCACTCCAGCACCCAAGTCCGGGCTGACCTCTACCAGGAGGGAACCGGAGGTATGGGTGCAGCAAGGAGGCCTCCACTACAAGCCCGTGCAAGGGCGGCGGGGAAGTCTTGTGTACACAGAGACTCGTCCGGGCTGGGAGCGTCTATTCGTTAATGAACATCAGCTCCCAGGACTTTACTCCGTGGCAGCTGGGCTTTTTCCAGAGATGAAAGGAAGCAGGTAGCAGGGCTGGGCTCCTCTTTGCATCCGAAGTGGGAGAGGTGGGCAAGGTACCTGGTGACCAGCTGCAAGTGTCTGAAGGAGATCCTTGGGGGTATGACCCCAGCGGGCTCAGAGCCCTTGTCCAGCCAGCCCCTTCTCACCAGATGGGCTGCCCTGACCTTCCGAAGGTGCTGGAGGAAGACTGTCCCCTTCTCCAACAGGCACCTGGCATCTAGTGCCTGGTGCCCGCAGCAGGGCAGCCCCAGGACACAGCTGGCCCTTGGAACCCCAACTGGATGATTGGCCCCACGTTTGGGGGTCTCACCTTGATGGAGAGGTAGGTGTTTAGGCCACTGGATATATGGAAGGAGCTTGGGCTCTGGACCAGATCACATTGGGGTTGCAGCTCGGCCACTGCTGGCTGTTGACCTTGAATGAGTTACTTTGCCTCTGTACTGCATTTTCCTTGTTTAATTCTCAGGGATGTTGTGAAGATTAGTCGAGGTGACGTCCTTACCGCTGTGTAGGCATGTACTCTGTCAAGGTCACTGCTGATGATTGCAGGTGTTCACTGCAGGAAAGTCCCACAGCACGCATCCTGGAGTAGGCACCTGCAGCCCAACCCCAGGCATCTTGATTTCTGGTCCTCAGAGGTGGGGAAGATGCAGAGCAGAGTCATCCCTGAGGGCTGCCTGTGGTGGCCAGGACCCAGACTGTACACTCTGGGTGCACTTTGCACACTTCTCCCAGCGGGGGAAGCTAGTCATCCTCACTTATGACTGTATCTGGTGGGAACAGTGATGAGAACACTGGGCCTAACAGCCATCACCTACACAGCCTGTGTCAGGCCCAGGACTGAGAGCTGGGCAGTCACTATCCCATTTCTTTTTCACGACACAGGTTCGGAAGGAGTTCGTTAAGTTTTCAAATCTCCATTTCACAGAGCAGGAAACAGGCTCAGAGAGATTAAGTAACTTGCCCAAGATCACACAGCTGGTAAGTGAGGAGCGTGGATTTGAACCCAGTTTTCCTTCAGAGCCAAGCTCAGAACCACTGAGTCGTCTGGCATTAGAAAGCACAAGCTTCTGCACATGGTTTCCCACTCGCCGCCCATTCCCTTCCCTATACTGCACTTCTCTCTTCCCTGTGTCAGTGCTGGCAGAAGCAGAAGCATGTTTGGGGGACCTTGGGCCCTGGCGGCATTTCCACTACCCCAGCTAGTTCCAGGGGCATCCTGAGACCTTCGGGTTGAACCCCTTTCGGTCTCCGGCCCCCTTGGCTGTCTCACTAGGGCACTAACTACAGGACGCCGGGACAAAGGTCCTGGGACTAGAGTTGCCCCCTCTCTGGAGGCTCAGCTACATCTGGAAGGAAACTTTCAAGATCGCAGTTGAGGTCTCCCCAGTGAGAAGGCGATGAGGGGTGGGCAGCAGCGCTGAGCCGTTATACTTTGGGACCCCTCAGGCTGTCCACGCAGAGCAGGGGCTCCCTCACTCCCCACCCTAAATGGAAGCTCGCCAGGACGAGAACCAAGGCTACTGCGTGTAAGTTGCAGGTTCCAGCGGAAGGCACCATGAGGAAGAGGCGGACAGCTACCCAGAAGGCTTCGCGAGTGGGCTTGGCCTTGGGATTCCCGATTCTGCTCCTGAGAGCTGTCCCTGAGCTCCCCAGTCAGCAAATATTTAATGAACGCCTACTGGGTTCCAAGCCCTTACCCCAGGCCTGCTACTCTCTGTCCTAACCCGGCCCTCTCCTGGGGCTGAACTAAGGCTCCCCCCACCCTGCGCTGGTAGGAGTGAGAATTCAAGTGGGGCCCGACTCTGTCCAGACCTGGTTGGGTCGCACCGGTGCCCACCCTTCACACTACAGCAGCCACCCCTCCCTGTCCTGCCCACAGGCCGCAGGCCAGCGCTGGGCTCGGCGCCCCCTGGCTGCAGGCAGCCAAGCACACGCCTGCTCCTCCCTGAGTAGAAATCGCCCATGCCAAACAACCCCTTCCTTTTGCCATTCAGTCCTCCGCCAGGTCCCTCCGCTGCGGTTGAGAAAACAAACAAACACCATCACCCAAGCTCAGAGGTGAAAGACAACCGTATATACGTCTGATTTAAAAAGACAATTCCGCACCCAACCACCACGAGTACTCGCGTCCCACCCCTTGCCTTGTCTTATCACCTGGAAGAGCAAATTGGCCTAACCTTCTCTGCTGTCACACTTGTGTTGCCTGATGCCACCCGCCCATGTCTCTGTGTGAAGCAGCTACTCTCCCTCGACAAGCCTGCCAGGCAGTCCGGATGGAGAGAGAGGGCTCCTTGGAACCAGAATCAGGAGACAAATGCTCTGGAGCTCCCTTCACAAACCACCGTGCAAATGGGAGGCCAGTACGGCCCATCCGCCGCCCCCCAGGAGTCCCGGCCACATGCACCCCTGGGCTCTCTTTCTCAAGGACCCTTCGGCAGGGTGCGGTATGCGGTATGCTGATCATTTCACCTAAGGCTGGAGTTCAGTGAGACTTTAGCTAATGCAGGTTTGAAAAGTGGGTTTGAGCTGGAGCATCAAAGGTTTAGGAACAGCTCAAGGATGAGACTGGAGCTAGGGCCGTTATTCTAAGGTCAGCTTTAGGTGTGGCAGAAACCGGCACCCGTGAGAACAAGCAAGGGCCTGGGGGCTGGAACACCAGGGTTCTCCAAGGACCCCTCCACTGGGCCGTCAGTTTCCTTGTACCTGTCCTGGGTTGGTCTTTCTCCTCTGTGTTCTTGCAGAGAAGGTCAATGCTGCCTAATAAATGAAGAGTTGATTTGATCACCCTGTCCTGGGGCCTTACACAGGTTACACCCTCTGCTGGGGCATTTGTACCTTTTCCCTGTGCTTCATTAGCTCCTGCCCTCTCTGAGTGGGTCACATTCCCCTGTCATAGGCTGTTAGGGGACTGCGTGCCTTCTCTTCACAAAGACTTCTCTCTGTGAAAACTTCACATCTGCTCGCTTGACCGTCAGGGGGTCTGCCTTTTGCTGTGAACTCCAGGAGGGCAGGGTCGTGAGTGTTTTCTAGTCAAGGAGTCCTCAGCACTTAACACCGTGGACAGTTGCTGAATGGCCACAAACGACTCTTTTTTTTTTTGCAGTTACAGTCAGAAATTAGTTCAGCCTCACCCCTCGCCTTAATTAGCAGTCATAGTAGGTAATTCAGAATGCACCATTTTAATATGTTGCAAAGGAAATGATCCTCCAAATGCCCTCACTCCCAGGCAACCTAATCTTAAAGTGACAAAATACAAAGGCTCTCAGACTGAGTTAAGGTGCTTGAATCTCACAGATTATTGAATACATTTAGAACTCACAGTGAGAAGGAAGAGCAAAGAGACTGGGGGTAGGTGAGCACGGACATGGTAAGGTGTGAGCAGGTGGGGGGGACCACCCCCTGAGTCCTGGGTTATGTGATGTACAGTGTTCATCCCTCTCATTCTCTCTCTTTCTCTGTACGTATGTGTGTGTATACACACACACACACACACACATACATATATTTAAGGGGGATTTATATATAACTTCCCCCTTAATGATGCATGTATAAGGACCAGAACTGCGGGTGAATTATGAGACCCAACCAACAGACAGAAGGTGCTGGATCAGAGGCAATGAGACACACTTTCACCTTCACCTGACCCCAGCAGCAGCCTCATCCCTTAGTCTGTGCCCTTGGGCAGAACACAACTGGGACCATAACGGGTGTCGCAAATGGGCGGCTGAGTCACGGATAACAAAGCTACTAGCCCTGAGATGACATGGTCGTGCCTTATAACTTGGTCTCTTTATCTTCTTCTGTCTGTACCTAGCACTCTGACTTGTTTGGTCGTACATTCCATTTATTCTATTCATTTTTAACATGCCATGTGGTTACCAATTCACTGTCCATGTGAATTCTGCCCGTGTCCCGCAAGGTATTTGGGGCTCATCATCTGTACTAAATACATCCAAGGACTTTTGCTTATATTTCATAATCTACTGATTTGCTTGCTATGTATGCCTCCACTCCTTCTGAGTCTAATCTATCCTATTTGTTTTTCTTGTCTTCTGTAGCATAATTGTGTTACAGGGTGCAGCCAAGAAATGGGCCCAAACAAGGATTTGTAGTAGGGTCCAGAACTCAAGGTATCCAGGAAATATTAGAGATATGTATATAGAATGTCCTCACCCCCACAGGTCTGAACTGGGTGGGGGATGGGACTCATAGAGCGTGGCCATTCAGAGGTGTTGGGTATGGGAGCAGCTTTGCAGCCAGCCTCTGCCATGGTCATTTAACATATCTATAACCTTTAACTGGTTCCATAGATATGTTAAATAGCTGTGGCCATGCTTTGAGCCAGGGGGATGGAGGAGATTTCCACCTAGGATGTAGCTGAGAGGCAACTCCCCCTAGACACAGCGCGCCTGCGTGAAAACTTGGAGATGGTTGGCTCTGGGCCATGGGGTCACCCCTGCCCACAGCTAACATGGCAGCCCAGAAAAACTGGAGGAATATGAAGTGCTGGCAGGTGTAGCCAAATGAAGGAGGAGTCGGAAATGAAGAAGGTCGGCGCGGTGGATTTAAACCCAGACACAGCAGCCATATCTCGCTCTTGGACCACGTGGCTGAGGAGTGGGAACCCCTCAGCCTGAGAGACAGAGGCTTGGAACACGTGGCTTTTGGTGAGAGGGGAGAATCCCGCAGCTTGGGGCTCCCTTTGCCACGCGCCTTGGGAGGCTGGGAAGCAAGATGTAGCAGCGATGCTGGGCTCTCTCTTGGCGGTTTGGGGGAGTGCAGGAGAGACGCTGTGGGAAGGGTTCTCTTGGACCACGCGGCTGAGGAGTGGGGACCCCTCAGCCTGAGAGACAGAGGCAGGACCACGTGGCTTTGGGTGCCTTTTTGCCACATGGCCTAAGAAGCAGGAGAGACTTTGCCTGGAAGAAAAGGGGGAAAGGACTCTTGCTGGTGGGCCATGACAAGGTGCCACATGGTTTTGGAATAACATGCTTTTGAATTAACCTGCCTTTGGATTAACTGGAGATCGCGGTGGCGACACAGCGGATGGTGTTGGAACTGAGGGTCTGCCTGAATCACGCTTCTACTTCTTCTCCTACGGTACCCTGGACTGGGAAAAGGGGGGGAAGAAAGGACTGCGGGTGTTTATGGGTATTCTAGAGAAGTTTAGTATTTTAAAGGAGACCTTAAGTCATTATCCCAGGCCTGTATAACTTGTAAATAAATAATTCTTTTCCTTTTCACAAGTCTCTGGTATTAAGAGACGTTTTTCCATTGGCGGCGTGCAAAATGGACCTAAAGCGGGGCTGGGGATTCGTTGGATGCCCCGTTCGGCCTTTTGCTCGGTAACAATTGAATATTCTCAAATGATACAGTGCACACAAATTACATAAGCCCACTGCGTGCTAAGCATCATGCTAGGCAGCCTTCCTTGTAGTGGACAGACACAAGAAGTAATCCTCACAGTCAGGGGGCATGTGAAAAATGCCAGGAAGGGGGCCCTGGCTGGTGTAGCGCAGTGGATTGAGCGCGGGCTGGGAACCAGACGGTCCCGGTTCGATTCCCAGTCAGGGCACATGCCTGGGTTGCAGGCCAGGTCCCCGGTGAGGGCCGTGTGAGAGGCAACCATACATTGCTGTTTCTTTCCCTCTCTGTCTCCCTTCCCCTCTCTCTAAAATAAATAAAATCTTAAAAAAAAAATGCCAGGAAGGGGGCGAACCTGCTGTCCCAAGAATGGCAGTCAGGGAGAGCTTCCCAGAGGAAATGGCATTTGAGCTGAGATCTGAAAGGAGAGCTTCATAATCCTGGGGTTTCCGAAATTCCTAATAAATAGGCACGAAGGTCAGTTGCTCCCCCATTCCAACTGTGAGTCATGTTTGGCCTATTTTCCATCTGACTTTCCCAGGGAACCCTAATGTGCTCTCGTCCCCCAAATGCACAAATGTTATGTTTTACACAAAAATAAGAACGAAAAACACCGGTTGGCAAAAGACACTACAGAATAGTATTTAGGCTTATAAATGGTTCTAACTGGGATCAACAGCCTATAATTAGACTTTAACAATCCAAGAGAGGAGTTATAGGCGCCCTGCATGACAGATTGGCGTCTTTTTCTTTAGTTCTGCAGGTTTGGTGGGCAGATTGGCCCCCGACTTGCCTCCTACAATACCCGTCCTACCGAGGTAAACATGTTACAAACAAGAACAATGAGATCACCAATAATGTAACACTAATACTATAAACAAAAGAAACACCACCTTCGGCTCTGGTGGAATGAAAAACACAATGTGGACCAACTAACGGAGCTATTTAAAAAACAAATTACTCACGGCCAAGACTCAAGACTCGTAGCTCTCCAAATGCAATTTTCTGGGAACCTCGGTTCGATGAGAAGTTTTTTCCTGAAAGGGATCCGCCTCTGCTGCCTTTTGGATGGCGTGTGCTTACAGATTTGAGGCTTTGGACAAAGAAAAAAATGCTCCACACTGAACCGCCTCATGCTCACTCGTTCCTCCTTATTTTCTCCCAAATTGAGACATTTCCAGGGTCACCGGTCACTGTAGATAGAGAGTATGCAAGAATATCTCCATCAATGGCATTTTCCTGAAATCTCAGGCTTTTCCCAAAGGCCAAAGTTCTCTGACCATGGGCCGGCATTCCTCGATAAAGCCGTTTTTATTTCCCTGAAGAATGTGTACAGATACCAGAATACGAGCCTTGCAGTGTGTGGTTAGAGGCTCCCTGGCTCTTCCCCTTCCTTCTTTAGATGAGGGAACAGGCTCCAGGCGCAGGCTAGGGACCTGAAAGCCTTGCTGTGAAGAAAGTATGATCCTTACACAAATGAGTGAAGGAGACAGATGTGGGTATCAAGCAAGATGCCTGGCTGCTTTCTTCTGGGCACTGCAATTTGCCCTCATTCCCTGAATCGACATGTCTGACCAATAACGAGTAGCCAGAGTCTTCAGTGAGCTTTCATGTGGCTTGGCAAGAGGGACAGAGGCAAGGAACAGCTCACTCTCTAGAAATGGAATGAATGCTTTTATAACTGGACAACTGCTGTTTGTGGTCCAAGAGATGAGACATGGAAGCCAACTCAAACTGGCCTTTATTGGTCACATAACAAAAAAGTTCAGGGTGATATTGATTTCAGGCATAGCTATATACAGAGGCCAGTGATATCAGATAGCCACTCCCTGCCTCTCGGGTTCCTCATGGTGACAAGATTGCTGCCAGACACTCCGGACCTGCATCCTCCCAGGTTCAAGTGCTGTGAGAGAGAGGGCCCCTCTCTTAATGATCACAGCAGGAATCTCAATGCTTCTGATTGGGCCATGTGCTCATGCCTCAACCAATCACCATGCCCAGGAGAAAGCAATGCTCCAAATGGTCAAGACTGAGACACATGTCCACTCCTGATATAGGTGAAACATGCATACTGAATGTGAGGACAGTGGTTCCTTGGTGGAAAACCGAGGTATCAGGAGAAAGCAGAGTGAGTGCCGGATGGCAAAAACAAGACATCTACCATAGGTGCAAAATTGGCCACAAGGTATCACCTAGAGCATCCGTTTTGCAGTGGCAGCCCCAGGTCGTGTGGGTTCTGGGACCCAGGTGGTTGTCCAGAGATTCCCCAAGTTCAGGCACAGCTACTTAATCAATATGAAGTGCTTGGATTAGCATACTCTCCTCCATGAGCCGGGCTTGGAAAATCAGTAGTTTTAGTTTGGGGACTATGGATTCTGCAGTTTGTACTCCAGTTGGCACTTTACCAGAGACTCTCAGAGGCTGGCAAGCCTCAGTTTATTAATCTGTCTAATGGGGATAATACAATGAAAATGAAAGCTCTCGGCAAAACTTAAAATATCACTCTGAGGATATCAGAGTGGCTGGCGAAGCTGGGGGAGGCAGGGTTCATGGCCACAAAGCAATGGCATGGAGGCTCCAGGTCATTTCTGATAAAGCACTACATGGGTGAGGACCGTGGCTGAGAGGGCCTGCTCCGCTCTGAACCTGAGTCCTGTGTGTGCTCCACCCCAGAGAGAGTCGGAGTTTGGGACCACGCATGAGAAGAAGGGAATGCAAGTTCATTCATGGACCTAGAACCCAGACACCCCAGAGGGCATCACCACCCACCTCAAGGGTGAATCTTCTCCCTGGAGAATCTGCTCACTTGTTCAGGCAGCAGAACCAGGTCCTGCCTCTTCTTCCAAATGAGGTGAGGGTCTGCAGTATAAAGGGGGTACATGGGACCTACTGACCAGAAGTCATTTCCACTTTCATTGCAATGCCTGCTTAACTGCCTGTCACATCTGTGTTCTCACATGTTCACTGGCAGCTTGGAGAAGAGCGGGGAGCCCCAGGGGTGGGACTGGCACTGCTGCAACTGTTGCAGGCAGAGCCTGGCTTTAGTTCCGGCTGGAAGAGCAGTCCCCAGGCAGTGAATCCAGGCAGGGAGAATTCTGGGCTCCCATCTTCACAAGCGAGCTCTATATGCAGAGTATAAAGGCAGGGCTCCTGCTTGGGGGACCATTTGAGTCTGAAATACTCACAAGAAACCATAATGGAGGACAGTTATTCTGTAGATTTGCAGACCCAGCATCATTCTGCCATGTGCATTTTCCACAAATCAGTAGTGAAGTTAAAATTGCTGAGCGGTTTGAGCCCTGGCTGGTGTGGCTCAGTAGACTGAGTGCCAACCTACAAACTGAAAATTCACTGGTTCTACTCCAGTCAGGGCACAAGCCTGGGTCGCCAGCCAGGTCCCCGGATGTATGTATGTTTGTATGTATGTATCTTTCCTTTTCTTTCTTTCTTTCTTTCTTTCTTTCTTTCTTTCTTTCTTTCTTTCTTTCTTTCTTTCTTTCTTTCTTTCTTTCTTTCTTTTCTTCTTTCTTTCTTTCTCTCTCTCTTCCTTCCTTCCTTTCTTTTTTCTTTTTCTTTTCTTTCTCTCCTTCTTTCTTTCTCTCTCTCTCTTTCTTTCTGTCTCTCACATCGATGTTTCTCTCCCTTTCTCTCTCCATTCCCCTCTCTTTAAAAATTAATTCTTAAAAGCTATTATCAGGGGTTTATAACTGATCCTTGGATGTGCTGGAAGCGGAAAGCAGAATCTCTCACCCCTTCATTAATCGCCAAGGAGGCAAAAGCCAGACTTTGTCTTCGAGCTCCCTCTGGTGGCAATTACCAGAAATTATCCAGCTCTGTGGGTTTTGCTGGGGATTAGTAGCTTCAGAAGCCTCCTAAGTGCTCAGCAGGAAGGAACAGGAGGAAATATGCTTTACCGCTCAGTGGCGTGGCAAAGAGTCTGCTGTCACCCTCTGCAAGGTGGCCGTCATCCGTTCGGATTCTTAAAAGCTGGAATTCTTGCAGATACCTGGCCCGGGCACAAGTATCATAGAATGAATGATTTGTGCAGAGAACTTGGAAATCTCTTCTGTGCCATTTTATACACTTTTCTAGAATTATCTCAGTTTCTCACCCCTATTGGCAGGTTCTCCAGTGCTGGGTTGGCATCTTAATCATCTTTGGAGGATGCCTCCTTCCCTCCCGCATCTAGCTCAGGCTTTGCTGACTGGACCATGTCCTGGAGGAAATGTGGACCTGGGGCAGGTCCCAAGGTGAACTGCAGTGCACCTCCAAGGCTGATGCCGGATGATTAACTGCATCCACCACTTTGTCTGGCCCACGCTGTGTGCATTCTCATAGGTCTTGACAGATGGCGGCAGCTTTGACAGCTCATCAGCCCTGTGTGGATTCTTGTCTCAGGTCACTGCTCTCGGACCACCAGCTCGGATCCCGGGTTTTTCCTCTAAGGCGTTTGGCTTGGAGATGGGTGCCGGGGGCAGTGGGGTCGGCGTCTGAAGGCAGCAGTGGGATTGCAAGGGAGATGGGCCAGAGAAATAACGGTCGGAAGTGCTCATGTCAACACGCAGACATGACTTGCGCTGAATGCTCTAGGAAAGCTCCAGAGAGCAGGAGGCTGTGGCAGCAAAGGCACCAAATATGACAGGGGTTCCAGACCTGGATCTGTGGCTCTGGCCTGGTCACTGAACCTCTCTGAACCCGGTATCTCTATGTGTAAGATAACCTGGCTGGACATGTTCTCCAGAGATACATAGATATATATCTCTCCAAAGATATCTATATATCTCCAAAGATATATATATATATATATTTATTTATGTATGATTATGTGTTCAGTGGCCTGGGGATATTTGCTACCCTTCTCACTGTGAAAACTGAAGAATCTCACTGATGAAAACTCAAGATTTCTACTTTGTGTTCTAACTGGTGGGGCCTTGGTCTGGACACCACTGCCCCCTGGTGGCAGCTAATCTAATTTTGAAGAAAAGTGATGAAGAATTCAACAGTTTATAAGGCCTTATAAACTTGGATTTCAAAGGGGGTGGATAATGTCCCCAAAGCTTTACTCACCCCTGGGAGGAACAGATGCCTGGAACTAGATGAGGTGCCTTCGTCATTCACCCCCATAATGCCCGGTGTTATGTCAAGGCAGTAATGTGGGGGTGATCTTTAAGCAGATTTACAACCGGATGACCTAAATCCGTCACAAATTGACTCAGACTGAAATTTGCAAGCTTCTGAGACTGGGCATGCTCCTACTTCAGAGTGGAATAATTCAAAGGGGGGGCACTCTGCCCAGGTGGTAGTGGTAGGTATTGAACATCCAGTTGGTGTGTACACAATCTTTTCTTTGTACTGAGGTAAGAGTTACGAGTACATAACCTAAGTCAACCGCTTTAGGTGAGCGTGATAACCACTACGCTGTGGAATCAGAGGAAGTCAACCATTTTTAAAGTGAACAGTTCTGTGGCCCTTCATACATTCACAATGTTACATAACCATCCTGCTGCCAAATGCTTCTGTCATCTCAAAAGAAAATCCCTGAATCCCGGTGGTTAGTCCTCACCCCCTCGGGCACCTGGAGACCGCCAATTTCCTTCCCACCTCCATGGATTTCCCTATTCGAGATATTTCATCAAAGTGGAACTGTACAAGATTCTTCCTTTGTGTGTGGCTTCTCTCACTCAGCATAAGGTTTTTGAGGTTTATACACACTGCAGCGTGAAGCCGGACTTCCTTCCTTCTTGTCTCTGAGAAATGGTCCATACCTTACGTGCTCCATTTTGTTTACCTGCTGTTCGCAGATGGGCATTTGGGGTGCTGCCACCTTCTGGCTGCTGTGGGTAGTGCTGCTATGACATTTGTGCACAAGTATTTGAGTCCCTGCTTTCCATTCTTTTGGGTGGATATCTAGGAGCAGAAATTCTGAGTCTATAGTAATTCTGTATTTAATTTTAAAAAACCCTCACCCAAGGATATGTTTATTAATTTGAGAGAGAGAGGAAGGTAGAGAAGAGAAAAACATTGATTGGTGGCCTTCCATATGCACCTGGACTGAGGATCGAGCCTGCAAACTTTTGGTGTAGAGGACAGTGAACACGCCAACTGACTCACCTGGCCAGGGCTGTAACTTTTTGCTGGACTGAGTCTTTAGAATGATGTGTCATTAGGAGGGGGAGATGACATGCTTCAGGATCTAACAATTCCTATCACTTCTTTGCTTATTCCGCTGGATCTGCCACAGATTTGTAGGCTGGCTGGTGTGACTTTGCTTAGGGTGGGGGTGGGAGGTTATGGGACATACTTCCCAGAGTATGTCTTCTTTTGGTGCATAGCAGCAGCCCAGGAGGCCAAACCAATCCAGGTGAACACATTAAAAAGTCTCTTCTGGCCCAGGCTGGGTAGCTCAGTTGGTTAAAGTGCATCCTGCAATGCCAAGGTTATGGGTTCGATCATCGGTCAGGGCACGTACAATAATTAACCAATGAAGTCATAAATAAGTGGGACAACAAATTGATGTCTCTCTAAAATCAATAAATTAAAAAAAAAATTAAAGCCTCTTCTGGCATCACATCTCCTACCATTTCACTGGCCAAAGTCACAGGGCTAAGCTCTGCTTTAATGGAGAGGGAATGTAATACTCACCAGCTCCACTGGGAGGCACTGAAAAGTCACGTGACAGGCTGGGGAGGTTTCAGGATATTAGAGGCAAAGAGTAAGGAAACATCCCCACAGAGGCTTGCTATGTCTTTGTGAGTGGCTAGGCTCCAATACCTAATTTACTTTTCCTAGGTCATACTTACATTCTATCAAAGATATTGTGGTCTTGATGCAAATGTGTTTGCATGGAGGGACGTCTGTAGCTGGAGAACTCTCAGACCAGACAGCGCCAGGGCAGCTGAACTGCCTGTCTGCTGGCAACGCCCCTGGGGAAGCTGGGTCGCACTGGGTGGAGACCTTCAGGCCCTTTTAACCCAGGCCCCTCAAGGAATGCGCATCAGTAAGTGGCATCAATTATTCACCTTAAGGAACAGTTAGCCTCAGAGGTGAACAACAGGGTGGAGAAATTGCCGACCGAGTGCTCATTCTTTTCAGGGCTTAGACCTCTGCTCACCTTTGAGTGGATGGGCATTTCTCACTATTAAAAATTCAGATTTCAGGGAAGAATGAATCTAAGTTGGACAGAGATTTCAAGGAGACTCTGAGTTTCCTTTCCAGCCTCTTCTGCAGAGTCAGGGGGATGAGCGTGTGGATGCAGCCTGACTCCGTGTGAGAGGCAGCCTGTTCTCTGTTCACCAGGGTCTTTTCCGTCAGTTGAGCTACCAGAAATTCATTCCATCTCTGAAACCCTTCCGAGGGCTTCATCTCTTTGGAAGACTCCTGTCAGAACGCAAAGCCTCGGGGGGAGGACACCTCACACTTACCAAACACGTACTGCGTGGATGCTTCTTCACTAACATGGTAGATATGCTCTGCAAAGTTGCTCTATGATTTTTTCCTTTTAAATAATCAGTAGATCACAGAACTGTATGACATTAGAAAATAAAAGAGAGAGGGAAAGGAAGAGTCCCTTGCACTCCAACCATCAGAGATAATGTCTGGTAAGGGCGTGGTGGAGGATCCCATGCACATTTGCATCTTACCGGACCTATCAGCACCATTCGACTGGGTTGGCTACTCCGGGTTGTCCTCCTGGCTTCTGAGATGGCATCCCCATGGTTTTCCACCTCTTGCTCTGGCTGACCCACCTCAGAGACTTCTGCAGGTGTCTCCTCTGCTTGCCCCGGTATGTCGGAGTTTCTCAGAATTCGTCCAGGGACCATTTTCTCTGCTCACTTTACATATGTTAGGAAGCCTCCTTCCCGTCACACACTTGCCCTCCGCCCAAACATGCACCGCCAGCCTCCTTCTCTCTTCTCGGCTCCATCCTCAACACCAAACTGCCCCCTGATGCTTTCACTTGCATGGCTCGCAGGAACCCCAAACTCACTTTGAACAAAAGTGGGGCGTTGACCTCTCTCTTTCAAAGTCTGCTCCTCTTCCATCTCAGAATGGGGACCTCCGTCTCTTGAATTGTGATTTGATCTCTTTTGTCTCTCTCCTCATTCAATCCATCCTTAATTCCTGTCAATTCTGCCTGCAGAAATATCCACATATTATTATATCCACATTCTATCCAATCTAAAATGTGCTGCCGCTGGTACTTTCTTCGTCTTGGCAGAAAGTGTCAGTGGAGTGTTTTTGCCATGCAGCCAGCTTACAGTGGTTTCATGGTTGACAGCACTGATTAGAAGATGTTCCCGACTGAAGAACACACCTTGATTTTGTGGAAGTATAAATGTAACCAAATGTGAATCTGGGAGTCAATGAAATAGAGAATCTTAAATCCATCTATTTCAATCTCTGTCACCACTATTCCAGCAGAGGTCTTCTTCCACCCGGACTTCCTCAGACCTCACGTTTACCTCTCCCTGAGGCTTCCGTTTGCCCATTTATTCATGCGTAAGGCTGCCTCCAAAAGGTGTCTGGATTCTAATGACTTCTCAGTGCCTTCTCTGCTACGACCCTAGTTCAGGCCCCACCATCTCTGGCCTGGACACCTGGTCTCCTTGCCTCCTCCAGCAATCCAGAGGGATCTTTCTAGAGAGTAAACCAACTACATCACCCCTCTTCCGCAAATCCCCCAAACTTTTCCAGTTATGCCTGGAATACATTCAACAGCCAGCAAGGCCCTGATTGTCCCTTCCACTGCTCCATTCTCATTGTTTGCCACGTGTCACCTTGCTCTCTGTACTCCAGACACTGGGACATTTTTCTCGGCCACATCAAGCTCATTCCTAGCTTTGGGCATTTGCGTTTGTCATTCTGTTTGCTTCAAAAGCTCTTATCCTGGCCCTGGCCAGTGTGGCTCAGTTGGTTGGAGCACCATCCTGTAACCGAAAGGTTGCAGGTTCCATCCCCAGTCAGGGCACAAGCCTAGGTTGTGGGTTTGATCCCTGGTTGAGGTGCGTACAGGAGGCAGCCAATTGGTGTTTCTCTCGCTCTCCTCTTTCCTCTCTCTCTAAAAAGAAATGGAAAGAATGTCCCTGGGTGAGGATAAAAATAAATTAAAAATACCCCAACTTTATTAAAAAAAAAAAAAAAAGCTCTTATCCTGGATCTTTGTGTTGTGACTGCCTCCGAGGTTAGGGGCCGGCTTACATGTCACCTCAAGAGGCTTTTTCCAGATCAGCTACACTAGAGCTGCCTCCCCCCTGCCCCGACCATCCACCCCCTCCCGCCAGCATTCTGCCACATTTAATACTGACTGATGCGTTTATTTCTCTTTCTCCCCTCACCAGAATGTTAGCTCCTGGAGGGCAGGGACTCTGTCTTTTCACCGTTACCACCTCAGTGTCTTAGTGCTTAGCACAGAGCAAGGCGTTCCGCATGTATTGATGAAATATTTGGTTGGTGTCATGTCCTACTTTCTATTTTCTCTTTTGTACTTCACGTCTCCTCCTAAACTTGATTGCTAGACTGATCTTCTAAAAATAAAAATCTGCGCAGGTCAGTCCTCTAATTAAAACCTCTAATGGCTCATGGCCACACTCAATGCTTTCGCAGCATCTTAACAACACTGATCTGTCGTGTGTTCGTTTCAGGCCATTCAAGGTGCGTTCTAATTCCCCTTGCGATTTCTTCTTTGACTTGTGAGTGTTGGGAGCATGTTATTTAGTTTCCTAATCTTTGGGGATTATTCAGATATCTTTCTGTTACTGGTGTTTTAATTTAGTGCCATGGTGGCCAAAGAACATTCTTTGTAGTACTGGGATCCTTAGACATTCATTGGGGCCAGTTTTCTGACCCCGAATGTGACTGGTCTCCGTAAACATTCCACGTGCCCTGGAGAAGTGACTTCCTGCCATTGTTGGGAGGAGCTTTCTACAAATGTCGATTAGCCAATTTGGTCAACAGTGAGGGTTAAATGTGCTGTATCCTTATGGATGTTTTGCCTACTTGTATAAAGTATTTAGAGAGCTGTGTTGGAATTTCCAACATAGTTGTGGGTTTCTTCATTTCCCTTTGAATTTTACTAGTTTTTATTTCATCCGTGTTGAAGCTCTGTTCTTAGGAGGAAAACCATTTAAGACTGTTTTGTCTTAGCGTTTAATCGACCCGCTTAAAATTATGAAATGACCTTCATTAGCTCTGAAATATTCTTTGCTCTGAAACCTACTTTATTTGATATTAACACAGTCATTCTTTGACCCAGGTTATCATCGTCCACGTCTCCATTCTCCTAGCCTATTTGTGTCTTTCTGTTTAAAGTGTGTTTCTAGTTGGCAGCAGTTGGTTGCATCTTGCTTTTTTCTCCCTTCTGACGCTCTATGTCACTTAATGGGGATGTTTAACCACACATATTTAATGCGGTTATTGTTATGGTTAGATTTAAGCCTATCATCATGCTATTTATTCTTTACTTGCCTCATCTGTTCCTTGTTCCCTCTTTCCTCTTTTTATGCTTTATTTTAGATTAATTGAATATTTTATTATTTTTTATCTCTTTGTTGGCTCATTAGACGTACGTCTTTCATTATTTTAGTGACTGACTTAAGGCTCATAATCTACATCTTTATCTTATTAGTATTCCTTCAAGTGATCTTATACAACTTCACAGGTGGTATAAGAACGTCAGAACAGCCTGTCTCCATTCCCCCTGCTCTCGGCCCTTACGCTGTTATTGCCACACATTTCACTTTTGCTGTACATACATTTAGGAGTTATAAATGTCAGTCATTTCGATGTTACAAGTCTCCATAATATACAATGCTATTATTTTATTTAAACTGTCAATTACTGTATTTGACCATGTGTGAGGTACATCCACATTTTTGGCCCAAACATTCAGGAAAAAAAATCTTTTGTTTTATTTTTTTAATTATTTATATTTAGATACTGGCTTTTTGTACTATAAAGGATTTATAGCTTTTATTTTTGAACATATTGTGGTACAAGAATTTTATGTGACAAATAATTTCAAAACACAAGAACAGATACAAAGTATAAGAAATATTATGTACTGGTACCACCCATGTATAATGCACATCCTTATTTTTCCCTAAAAAAATTGGGGAAAAACTGCACACTATACATGGAGATTTAATGAAGATTTAGTGATGATTAATTCTTTCAGCTTTTGTGTGTCTGAAAAGACTTTATTTCAATTTCATTTTTGTAAGATATTTTTGCTAGATATCAAACTTGAGGTTGGTATTTTTTCTTTCAGTGCAAGATGCCGTTCCATTGTCCTCTCACTTGCATTGTTTCTGATGAGAAATTTGCCATCATTCTTATTTTATTTCCTCTATATCTAAAGTGATAGGCAGAAAAATGGCCCCTCAAAAAATAGTTGCATCCCAATTCCTAGAACCTGTGCGTATCCTACAATACATGAGAAAGAAGAATGAAGATTGCAGATGGAATTAAGTTTGGCAATTTGGGATGATCGTGGATCATCAGGGTGCGCCCAGTGTAATTGTAAGTGTCCTTAAAAGTAGAAGGAGGAGGAAGGAGAAAAGCGTTAGTCAGAGGAGGACGTTACTATAGAAGAAAGGCACAGAGAGATGCTTTAGAGTTGGAGGAAGCGTGTATGACCCCAGGATCATGGGGGCCTCCAGAAGCTGGAAAGGGCATGGAAATGGATCCTCCCCTTTGAACCTCCAGAAAGGAGCGCAGCCCTACCTACACCATCAGTTCAGCCCTGTGAGACTCATCTGGACTTCTGAGCCTCGGAGTTTGTGGCAGTTTGTTACAGTGACAATACACATAATGCGTCTTTTTACTGCAGCTGCTTTTGAGATTTTCCCTTTATTGCTGGTTTTGAACACCTCAGTGTAGTTTTATTAGTGGGTTTTTTTTTTTGTACTTGGAGTTCATTGACCTTCTTAGATCTGTGGATTTATAGCTTCATCAGGATTAGAAAGTATTTAGTTACTGTGTCTTTAAATATTTTTTTGTCTCCTCCTCCTTTGAGGGACTCCACTTTTTTCCACTCTTATTTCACTTTATAGATAGTTTCTATCATTGTGTCTTCAAGTTCACTAATATTTTCTTCTGTACTATCTTTCTGTTAATCCCATGTATTGTATTTTTCATCTTAGATATGGTAGCTTCCATCTCTAGAAGTTTTATTTGGGTCTTTCTAAATATCTTCCATATCTTGACTTTTTCCTACTTAACTTTTGCATATATGAAATACAATAATAGTAACTGTTGCAACGTGTCTTTCTATGGACTCTAAAATCTATGTTTATTCTGGGCTGGATTTGATTAATTGATTCTTTTCCTCTTATGGATCATGTTTTTCTGACTTTTTTTTTTCTTGCATCCCGGTAATCTTTGATTGTGATGGTCACTTTTTTGGGTATGGGATATTTTTACATTCCTATAAGTCTTCTTGAGCTTTGTTCTGGGATGCAGTTAGGTTACCTGGACACGGTTTGACCCTGTCAGGCCACTGCTTTCTGATGTCAGGTGACTCAGCAGTGCTCAGGAGCATCTTATTTCTCTCTATCAAGGAATGACCTTTCTGAGTACCCCGCTCAATGCCCTAGGAGTTGTGAGCTTTTAGGCTTTTTAAAAATGAGTTTTCTAGGTTTGAACTGGTGAGAACAGGCAGTACCCCAGCCCATTGTGAACACCAGGCGTTATTCTGTGTAGTCCTTTGGGATGGCTCTTTTCCTGGGCTTTGCTCATTTCCTTGCATGCCTGTGTTGATCAGTCCTTTGCTGAATACTTTTTGGGGTGGGGGGCACCCTTTGCAGGTCTTCAGGGCTCTTGCCTTGTGAAGCTCTCTTCCTTCCAGTATGCTCTGTCCTAGCAATTCCAACTGCATTTGGTCTCCCTAGACTCTCAGCTCATTCTGTTCAACTCAGAGAACACATACAGCCCCACCATGACCCCTCATCCCTTCGCCACAGCCTGGAAACCGCTTGAAGGCAGTATGCTGGGGCAATCCTAGGGGTCAGCTCTTTGGTTTCCCCTCCCTTGTAAATCACTGTCCTTTGTTGCCTGATGTCCACTTTCTTTTTTAATTTATTTTTATTTTTTAAAAATATTTTATTTATTTATTTTTAGGGAGAGGGGAAGGGAGGGAGAAAGAGAAGGAGAGAAACATCAATGTGTGGTTGCCTCTTGCTTGCCTCATACTGGGGACCTGGCCCACAACCCAGGCACGTGCCCTGACTGGGAATTGAACCGGCAACCCTTTGCTTTGCAGCCTGGCACTCAATCCACTGAGCCAAACCAACCAGGGCAGTTTCTTTTTTTTTTCCTAACATTGTTTCATATGTCTTTTTTTTTTTTTTCCTGGTGAGAAGGTAAATACCATTTATGGCTTTTCATCTTGAGTGGATTATTGCCTGTATTGAGTTTATTAATTCTGTCTTCTGGTGGGTCCAGTCTTCAGCTAAACCCATCCAGTATGCTATTTTTTATTTTTAAAGATTTTTATTTATTTATTTTTAGAGAGAGGAGAAGGAAGGGAGAAAGAGCAATGTATGTTTGCCTCTCACACGGCCCCCACCGGGGACCTGGCCCGCAACCCAGGCATGTGCCCCAACTGGGAATCGAACCGGGATTGCCTGGTTCCCAGCCCGCGCTCAATCAACCGAAATACACCAGCCGGGCCCAGTACGTTATTTTTTAAATAAATAGACTATTTTTTTAAGAGCGGCTTTTGATTCACAGAAAACTTGAGCAGAAAGTACAGAGAGGTCCCTTGTACCCCCTGCCCTTACCATGCACAACCCACCCCGCCCCTGGCCCCAACACCCTGCACCAGAACGGCACCCTCACCTCGCTCAGTCGTCTGTCAGGAGCTTCCCCAGAGGACGGCGTGGAGCTGAGGCAAATCCAGAAAGAAGGAGCAGCCGTGGGCTGTGGCAACCACACTCCTCAAAGTTGCACGTAAAATCCTTTCTGGAAAGGCAGTCTGAAGGTGGCACGTCTTCACCTCTGCCATCTGGGGCACGCTTTGCTTGTGGCTGAGACAGGGCACAGGGGAGCAAGTACAAGTGCACAAGCACATTTCAAGCCCCCACTTTAGGTTATGTCGGCTACCATCCCGATTGGCTGGAGCAAGTCACCTGGGCCAGCTCCGCATTAAGGGACAAGGAAGTCTGCTCTGCCCACAATGAGGCCAAGATGAGGGTGGTATGCTGCAGGGGCGTGAAGAATTGGAACCAATAATTAGGCCCACAAAGGATAGAGGCTACGCTGGTTTCTATTATTACTACCCGAGCAGGAGACCAGGTACTACAGACAACTCCCAGGAAGGACAATCCTTGACTAAAAACCAAAAGTCAGATTCGGTACCTGGAAACCAAAACTGCAGCTTCGGACGGGAAAGGCCAGAGCACAAGGCAACCGCCGCGCCCTCTTCCTCTGCCTGGAGCCCCGGCACGGAGGTAGCTCCTGGGCTGGCCAGGCTGCTCGGTGGGTGGGTCGATAGTAATTCGGGGCACCGGGGGCAGGGCACCGCCTGAGTAACTCAGATGAACTGAACATGAGTGCTGGCTTCTTCCTGAGTCCTTGGGGGAAAGGCATGCACCATCCACTTAGCTCAGAGCCTGGCCAATCCCAGGGCTCTCCTACCTCCCCACTCTCCTCCCTTTCCTCCTCTTGGTGGGGCCTGGGTGCCCCTGCCTCTCCCACCAGTACTTCATATCCTGCAAGCTCCTGGGAGGATGGAGGCTGCAGGGTCGGCCCGGGCCAGGGGGTGTTGCCAAGCGGCCCTGGAGAAACTCTTCCCCCGCCTCTGCTTTCTCTGCTCCCTGGTGACCTACGCACTGGTGGGGGCCCTGCTGTTCTCAGCCATTGAGGGTGGCCAGGACTTGGGGGCAGATGACCGGGAGTTGGAGAAGTTCTTGGAGGAGCTCTGCTCTGTCTTGCAATGCAACAAAACTGGTAGGTGGCTCCCCTGGGCAGGGCTGGCCTTTTCTCCATGGGTGCGGGCAGACCCAAGAGAGCCGCGGGCTTTCTTGCAGGAGGCTGGGTCTGGGAGCCCTCTGCATGTAGCCTCCCTGTTCTTAGGCCACCTTAGGCCAGTGGCTTCTCCTCTCTGAGCCTCAGTTTCCTCCTCTGTGAATAGAGAGAATACTGGCCTATTAGGGTTGCTGTGAAGATGGAAAAAAGTGCTGAGCACATAGCAGCTGCTCTGGAAAGGCCGGCTCCCTTCCCTTGGCCTCAGCTCCCAGCCCCACACAGACCAGCAGGCTCTGGGGTGGGCAGGTGGGTGACCGAATCTCGGGTCCAGGAGTTCCGAGGCTGGTCCTCAGATCTCTGCCTGCCTCACTGCACGATTCAGGTTATAGGGATTAGAATTCAAGGAACAATCCAAATGGGGCTTGGACCTGCCCCCCAAGAAAGCAGGCTGCCCCCCTACTCTCCCACTTTCTGTTTCAAACAGCATTTTCTGTTGCTGAACTTAGGCGTGGGGGAGGGATTATCCGAAGACCTCGGGGCCTGCTTCTAGTCTCTGTTGCTCTCCCAGCTTGCTGTGTGGTCCCAGGCAGAGCTGTTGCCCTCTCTGAGCCTAGTGTGCTGGACAGAGGGGGTCCACGATCACCGGACCCTGTGGGAAGCAGATGAGATAATACACATGAAGCCTCTCGGCAGGCACGAGGCCCTTTATATATGTCCCCATAGGATTGTATTTGCATTCGGTCACTTATTTCTACTAGAGGCAGGTCCTTTCAGCTGGGGCTGACTAGATGCTGGTCACAGGAGGCAGAGTCTCCCCTCTGTGGAGGCCCCCCGCCTCTCTGCATCTGTACCAGACAGACACACGCCTGCTCAGCCAGCCTGGGAGATGACTTCTGCCACTGCCGCTGCTCGGACACTGAGGCATCACTGGGTCTGGACTGTCAGCAAGTTCAGGGCTTCCCAAACCTGGCCACCCATCTGTGTCACCCAAGGAGCCTGTCTACAATGCACATTCCCAGGCTCCTCCCCAAACCGACTGAATCAGCTCTCTGGGGCTGGCTTGGAATCTCATCTTTAAAAAGTTTTCCAGGTGCTTCGGAGGCACCTAATGGAATGGAAACACAGAGCCGGTTCAACCCCTTTTGTACAGGTTTTCAGTGGAGGTTAACGTGTTCAGTAAGTACTGGCTGGGCGCAGACCCTGAGCTAAATGCTCTTTACACGTCAGCACACTTCACCCTTACAGCAAGCCCATGAGGAGGGTACGGCATGTCCCCCTTGGACAGATTAAGCAGCTGAGGTGCTGGGAGTTAAGCAGCGTGGCCAAGGTCACACACTGGGAAATGGGTCCAGGGATTTGACTCCTGGCATTTGGATTCCAGAGCCAGAGCTTGTCCCCACCATGTCATACTGCCTCCTTAATGGGGAAACTGAGGCTGAGAAACAGGTTTTCTGTCCACAGCCATAGGGACTAGTCAGGGTCGTAGCTGAGTCTAGCATGCAGGTGTCTAGATTCCCAGGCTGGTGGCCACTCAAAGGAATAGTGACTTCCTGCTGTGTGTCAGGCTCTGTGACACCCTCTTACCACTATGCCAGAGTCTGGCAGGTGGCTTCTAGGATCTCCAAACCCAGGCCAGAAGAACCATCTGAAAAACCAGGGCTCCCACACCGGCTGCTGCCACGCGTCCCGGGCATCTTCAGGGGGCTGGTGCCCACAGGCCCCTGGATAATCACCAAACCCCACCCGGCTTAACTACCTCCAGGAGGGGTGCGGGCTGTAGCCACATCACAGCTTGCATTTCATAAAAGCCTCTTGCTTTCAGTTTACCGGAACGCAGGAAGAGACAGCAGAAGTTTGGGTACATGCCCCTCGGCAGGTGGAAGAAACGGAAGCTCAGAAAGCCCACTAAGGCTGCCCAGCGATCCCATGGCTGTCAGGCTGAGCCCCCTCGGGGTTCTCCCTTGGGTGCTGGAGCAGGACCTAACCGCGGAGACACTTAATAGCAGGGCTCCGAGAGCCAAGTTTTGGTGTTGATGGGGCCACAAGACGGGGAGCCTGCTGGTCCTTGGGGAAGACCCCCTTTACCTGGGTGGGGCATGTCTTGAAAAGCGGAGCCCTGTCCCTCACGCTGGTCATCTCTTTCTTGAGTTATGGAAGAAAGGAAGCTGGATCTCAGGAAGCTGCTGCCCACGGTGAAGCGCCAGTGGTTTAACAGGTCCCCAGACTGGTCCTTCCTGAGCTCGCTCTTTTTCTGTTGCACAGTGATCAGCACCGTGGGTAAGTTCAAGGGCAAGGTTGGGCCTGGCAGAAAGACCTGGGGGAGAGGGTTGGGGAGAGGATGCTGGGGTGTTTGGTTCGTTCAGTGTGGAGGGCCTGCCCTGTGCCAGGCCTGCTGTGCATGGACGGGCACAGTTCCCAGGGCAGGGACACAGCAGTCCCTGCCTCTGGCCTATAAGGTGCCTTTGTGGAAATTAGTACAGACCACCCTTCCTTCAGATGGGTGCAGCCCATGCCTGGGTGTAGACCTAGGTGAGCAAGGTGTGGGCTGGAATTCAGCCCCTTCTTGGCCCTTGGCTGGGTGCTCTTGTACAAAATTCCGTTTGTCAACAGGGCCTGCCCACCCAGGCTCCCGGGCAGGACAGAAGGACTCGGGACAACCACACTTGGTCAGCAGGCAATGCACTCAGGGTTTGGTGGGAGCACAGAGCTGGGGCGGCTGCCCCAGGGCAGGAAAGGCCCAGGCGGCAGGATGTAAGTGGGGAGCATGTGTTAAGGGCCCCCTGGAGGGGATGACAGCCCGGGGGAGTCGGAGAGGGCAAGCGGGAGTCACCTGAGGGGGGAAGGCGGGGTGTGAAGAGGGCACTCCAGGCCAAGAGACCAGCCTGGGCAAAGGCCCCAAAGCACAGACACTCAGGGCACTGTAAGGAGGTGAAGTGGGGCGCGGTGACAGGTGAGAGAGAGGAGGCTCGGAACAGGGGAAGGCCCCGCCCCCAGCCTCAGGTGGCCGGGTTCAACGCCAGGGCAGTGGGGGCTCTGTCCAGAGGGTTTTAAGCAAGGCAAGGACACGGTAGCTCAGCGTTCTAGCAAGACCACCCAGCTGCAGCACGGAGGTGGGCCAGCGAGGGTAAGGCTAGCAGCAGGCGGACCAGAGGATGACAATGGCCTGATCTAGGACAATGGTCATGAGGGTGGAAAGAGGGGTGGACTGAAGGAGGACTTGAAGGAAAGTCTGCCGTGGGCGGACACGGGGGTGAGGAGGAGGGGGACGCCAAGGTCTCTAGCTTGGGTGGGTGGGCTCGGTGGCCTTGGGGGATGGTGGTAAGGATGGAGGTGATGGTTGCGGACACAGAGGCCAAGGCCTTCCAGGGGTGCCTCCCATGGGAGACACGCAGCACCATGGCACCCAGTGAGGGGCAGGGTGGGGAGGTGGATTTCAGGGTGACCGGCACCCTCAGGTGGTTTCTTCCAGAACTGATCCCATTCACCTGAATGCCACTCCTGTCAGGGTCACAGGCAGACAGAGTAACGGTAATAGCTACACTCCTGAGCACTCACCAGGGCCAGGCGTGGCATCAACGCGCTTTACGTGCATCCTCTGACTCGTTTCTCACGGAGACCCTCTGAGCTAGACTCCGTTCCCATCCATTCAGCAGGGCTATGCCTCAGGCAGGCAGCCATTGCCCGTGGGGCAGAGGCTGGGCACAGCTGGCCTTTTTGGGGAGCCTCCAGCTAGAGGGGACACTTTGAGGGAATGACAGTTATGGGCAGCAGCACCTATAAGGAAGATACTGGAGACAAGAAAGGGGGCTGAGAGTATGGGGTTTAATGTCTGCTTTTGCTCAAGAACTTCCAGCGCTTCATCCGAGGCTGCGTTTCTAAGCCTCGGCACTACTAGCATCCTGGACTCGCTGATTCTTTGCTGTGGTGGACCGTCCTGTGTACTGCAGGGTGTTTGGCAGCGTCCCTGACCCGTATCCACCAGATGCACTCACTTTCCCCCCGCTGTACCCACCAGTCGCAACAGCCAAAAATGTCTGCCCGCATTGACAAATGTCTTTGGGGGGCAAAACTGCACCCCACTAAGGCCCACTGACCTCATGCGATGGTTAGCAAAGGGTGGGCCCTGGACCAGTAGCTTGTGTATCGCCCAAGGACGTGTTAGAAGTTCAAGCTCATTCTCAGGCCCCATCCTAGACCTTCTGAGTTGGAAACTCTGGACGTGGGGCCCAGCAGTGTGTGTTTGAACAAGTTCTCCAGGTGATTCAGATACACACTGACGTGTGAGAAGTGCTGACCTGATGCCCGTGTTCTCGGTCCCGGCTACACATTAGAATCACCCGGATGTCTTTCACTAATCCCCCCATCTGGATCCTACCCCTTGCCACTCCAGCCAGGATCGCCGGGGGCGGCCTGGGCATCAGCCTTTCGCAGAGCCCCCCATGCGGCGCTGATGGGAGCTCAGCCGCAAACCACTGATCTAACGGAAACGCATTAGTTTGGTTCTGATCCTAAGAAAGCGATGCTACTGCCCACGGCCTAAGTCCATTAGGAGGACATCAAGCTGCCCAGTAATTACAGCTGGAAGAGGATATTGGGGGAAGTTCTGCACTGCCCGTAATCAATAATGGTGTTTGAAGGCCCTGCTGGCATCACCTCTTCCTGCCCTGTATCTCTGGGCTGCCTGAAATGCACCTGGGGGCTGGCCTGGGTGCTGGGAAAGAACACCTGACAGGTGTGAGGTGGGTCAACCCCTGGTCATTTCTAGATGGGTCAGCCCCCTTGGATTAGACAGTTAAGTGCATGGGCAATCAAATACTCAAAGCCTAAGTGGAGTGGACTGATCACAGTGGAATATACAAATGCATGATAAGAAATGGTATGATTTGCCATTATGCACTTCAGCATTTTGTAATTGGGACAGCTAATACAGCCCCTTCGTTGGGGCTGGGTGCTCTGTGAGCCTTGCTTCCTTAATGCATTTTCTGCAATGTGGCGTATATTCTGGATCGTAAATATAACCCACCCGAAGGCAGCCACAGAGACTTCATTTATAATTTGCTAAGCCCACCTCTGCTGAGGGGACCACTGGGTTGGGCATGTGCATTGGGGGGTGGTCTTTGGGGGGGTTCACACCCTTGTCTGCTGTGGGTCTCTGGGCAGGTCACCTGACTTCCCTATTCCTTGTCCATGAAATGCAGTAATAATGCGGACTGCCGGCATCAGGGGTTTTGCTATGCAAGGAATTTTGACTCCAAAAGGAAGTTTACTCTATAAATCCCATAAAAAATGTGACCTTCTTTCCTTAGAAAACAAACAAACAAAACAGTCTGACCTTCCATCCCCATACTTGAGGCTGAGGATTTCTCCTGGAAAGTGTCTCCTGACTTTCCTAGGGGTGCATGAGAACTGAGGGGTTATGCCCGTCTGGGAAACAGGGCGGCCTTTGTTTTGGGGCCCTCATGGCTGCTATTGACATCCTTAAGGACTGATGGCTCTATAGGGCCCATGACACACTTGGGCACGGGGACCTTCGCTGACACCCAGGGCTGGGCCTCTGAGCTCCTGCCCTGGTGGGGGAGGCTCAGCTCCCTCCTCGCTCTTCCTCCTTGCTCCAGAGGGTCTCTCACACCCTCCTCCATGGCCAGTCAGCTGTCTCTTTTGCCTGGGACTTCTCTGGTTTTAGCACCAGAAGAACTACATTCAGGAAAACCCTGCAGTCCTGAGCAGACTGGGCAGTTGGTCATTCTCTCCATGAGGCACCTCAGTCCCCTGTCCACCCTCTTCCTTAGATCCCACCTCCACCATGGTCTCCTCAGTGGTTCTGGGCTTTCAATGAAGCCTGGGTGAGAGGCTGTCCTGAGCCGCTTCTGCATTCTCCTGTCCCTGAGGGGATGGAGGGAGCAGCTGGAGACCTTCAGGGAGCAGGGGAGGGGAAAAGAGGCAATGGAAACTCTTAGCACACTCGCGGCATGTCCTGCCGGTGGCACAAATCTGGGATGCCGATGGGAGGCTTAGCCAACACGGTCCCCACTCCTGCCCCCGGTGCATATGCCTGTTACATCCCCGCAAGAATGGAGGAGAGCTGAGCTCAAGGCCAACCTTCCCTCTCAAGCAGGAGCTCCCAGAGGGCGCGACCTCTGCCGGTTCCTTGTGTACCCCCAACCCGGTGCACAAGAGCCTGGCATATAGTAGGTGCTCAATAAATGTGAAATCCAGGCTGGGTGCCTCTGCTGTAATCGCTTACCCAACAGTCTGCTCTTTTATGTCCTGTCCTCAATCACCATCTGTAATTCGTCCTCGGTAAATGGAATTGGACTCCTATCTGTGTCCCCCACTAAACCAGAAGCTCGGTGGGGTCGGGTCCCATATTTACTTTGCTCACCACTGCAGCCCCGGCACATGCAGTCTGCACCCAGTGTGCACACACAATACAACCACACTTATGGAGTTAACCGCCCTGCCATCCCATGGCACATCTGCACGCAGCCAGGGTGACATGGAGTGCCCTGGGCTGGGCGCAACCTGATGAGACCCACTGAGGGCCACTGCCTTCGCCCAGAACCCTGGTGCAGTGGCCACCTGAACATTGTCCCACTCCCGGAGGCAGAGCCTGAGGATTTGCCAAATGAGCTGTAGCCCTGGAGGAGCTGGGGTGCAGCCAGCCTAGCACTTAGTTTACATAACTGGGCTGAGTTTTCTGTAGTAATCATCCTTCATGACATCAAAAATTTAACACAGGCGTTAAATGCAAAAGCTTTCCCTCTGCTGAAGTCACTGAGCACGCCCATCCAGAAGATCCAACGACCTGGCCTGCGCTGTGGAGTGTGATGGCTCCCTGCTCCGGCCCCCCAGGGGACGCGAGGGTGTGGGTGATGGTGGTAGAAGGAGGGGCTCCTGGAGAGCAGGGAGGCCTCAGCCCACCCATCCCTTTGCTTGGACGACCTGTTCTCCCTGGTTGGAGGTTTCCACACCCTCGGTGCTCCTGACCCAGTTGGACATTGAGCCCTGGCTTGGGAGCCGGCCACCCTGGGAGTTGGGCTCCCAGCTCCGCCCTTCATCGCATGGGTGCTCTTGGCCAGGTTGCTTCATGGCTCCGAACCTCAGTCTCTTCATCTAGGAATGGTGGACAACATCGGCCTGTGAAGGTTGGCTGACACCAGCCCTCAGGGAGTGCTCAGTAGACAGCATGCATTCGCTCCCGCGGGTGAGGGTACCAATATTTATCAGTTGCCCATTGTGTGTCGGGCTCTGGTCCCACGCAGTCCTTCCTGCTAGTCAATAGACAAAGTAGGGACTGTCATTCCCATGTGACAGATAAGAAACCTGAAGATGTGCGTAGTCGAGTAACTTTCTAGTAAACAGCGGAGCTGGGGTTGGAACTGAGGTTGGTAAGATTCTAGATACTGGGGTCCTCACCACTCCCCCATTGTTCATGGACATGTTTGTCTGGCCCACTAAACCACAAGAGGCTCTGAGGGCAGCAAGTGTATTTGATTCACCTTCCAACTTCCTACTGTCCTGCACACTATGCACACTGCTATAACATCGCTGGCACATAATAATTGCCTATTGTGTAGAAACAAACTGAGAGGTCCGGGCATCCCAGGAAGGACAAAGGCAGCTTCTGGAAGATGAGGGAGGTGGTGGGCAAGGTGGCAAAGCCATCCACACCGTCTCACCTGCGCTCGGCCTGTCCTTCTAAGTGAGCCGGCTCTTCCTCGTGCACTTGGAAATGGCCACGGCAGAATGCAAGGCAGTGGCTCACTCCCAAACGTGTGCTTGTCCCCTGCCAAGGACATTTCAGGTCAACGATCCAGACATGAGTTGCTCCATACCCTAAAGAGAAGCTGGGCATCGCCCCCGAGCCCCCCACCAAAGCAGGCCTAGTGTTCGACAGGTGGGTGAATGTTTCGAGATGAATGTTTGCCAGTGCCTTGCATCAAATGCTATGCCAAGGAAGGGAACTGGCAGAAGATCTCTAAAGCTTTTTGGGGAGGGGGGAGAGCAGCTGACAAACCCCGACCGTGTCCTCTTTTTCAGGTTACGGCCACATCTTCCCCGTCACCAGGCTCGGCAAGTACGTGTGCATGCTCTACGCCCTCTTCGGCATCCCCCTGATGGTCCTGGTCCTCGCGGACACAGGTGACATCCTGGCCACCATCCTATCCACGTCTTACAACCGCTTCCGGAAACTCCCATTCCTCTGCCCGCCCCTTTCCAAATGGTGCTCCCGACTGCTTTCCAGGAGAAGGCCCGATGCCAAGCCCGTGGACCAAACCGTCCCCAGGATCATCATCGAGGCCCCAGAGCCCCAGGACCCCAAACCCAGGTGTCCCTCAGCCTCAAGCGGCAACACGGAGGTGCTCCAGCGGCTTCTTGCACGAGAGAAGCGCAACACACTGCCACCGCCCCTGCGGGCTGTGGAGAGGACTACCTCCTGCCCCGAGCTGGTGTCCGAGAGGCTCTCCTTCTCCGTCATCAGCAACCTGGACGAGGTGGGCCGGCAGGTGGAGAAGCTGGACGTGCCCCTGCCGGTCATCGCCCTCATCGTTTTTGCCTACATCTCCTGCGCAGCCGCCATCCTCCCCACCTGGGAGGAGCACCTGAACTTCGAGGACGCCTTCTACTTCTGCTTCGTCACGCTGACCACCATCGGGTTCGGTGACATTGCTTTGCAACACCCCCACTTCTTCTTGTTCTTCTCCCTCTACATCATCATCGGGATGGAGATCGTGTGCATCGCCTTCAAGTTGGTGCAAAACAGGCTGATTCACATCTACAAAAACCTCATGCTGTTCTTCACAAAAGGGAAGTTTTAGGACCCTGCGGACCCACGAAGGCTCCCCATCTCTCGCGAGATGTGATGCGCACTTAGCTGAGCTGGTTTCCTTGCCTTGGCGTTTGGGGCAGTATCGTTAAAACGCGGCACTGCAGCCTGCCATCAGAGACCCGGCAGCGGGGAGACAGATCCTGCGTGAGGGCCGATTTCAGCCTCGGCCCTGCAGGAAGGTGGCCGACGCCCTGCGTGTCAGTTCAGAGACACAAACCGTAGCCCTTCCCCCAAGTCCAATTTATCTCCCTGTCTTCATTGTTAAAGACTGTCACCTTATGTAGATGGAACCACCTCCTGGAAGTCACCCGTTTCCTGCAACATGAGAAAAAAAAAAAACTACCTTTGTTCTTGCAATTTGTACTTTTGCACTAAATTAAAATCATCCTGAGCAGCTCCCCGCGTACCTTGATGAAACAGAGCTAGTCTGGGCAGTCTTTCTTAAATGACAGCGTGAATGTGGGCAAGATTGGCCAGATCCCAGCCAGTGCAAAGTACGCCGATATGGCCGGGTGGAACTGTCACCCGTGTTCGCAGGGGCCTGGGAGATTTCCTGATTGCCAGAGTCTGCACACACCAGTGTCCTCACTCAGCGGCCTGTGATGGGTACCTCCTGAATGAGTTGGCAGGTGAACGGGCTGGGCTGTGTGGCAGATGCTGTAGGTGCCCCTTCCAGATGCTCTGATCCTCCAGCTCCCTCTGCCTGAGACCTTTCTCTGGCCACTAGGGTGTAAGTCCAAGGAGCCCAGGCTCTTGGGAGCATCCCTCAGCAGCTGACTGATGGCACCCAGCGGCTTGCCTCTCCTCCGGCAGAACTGGGTCAAGTTCGCCACAGTCCTTGACCTCCCCACCTGAGTGGAGCCTCAGTTGCTCCTGAGCACACCCTGTATTCACCTCCCCATCTCATGTTTCCCTTTCTCTTGAGATCACCCCTAAACAGCCCACGTGTCCACTAATCCTGGTCTCAGAGTCACTCCTGGGACCCCAACCTGGGAGAGGATGTAACCAGTCAGAGTAAGAACTGGTTTTACTATTTCCCTGGTCAGTGATGAGAAATGTCTGATTGGAGAGACTCAAAGTTTCTTTGAGAGAATCTTGGGAAAAAATCAACCTGTATCCAGTGATTAGCAAACTTAGTCCCTAGGTAAATGATGAATCTGGACCAGTGAAAAATTCCAGGAGATTCCAGTTTGAAAATAGAGGAAGCACATAGCTCTTCAGAGTTCAGTTAGATGGACACCAAGTGCTGTGCTTGCCGCTTTCCCGGCTCAGAGAGTGGAGGTGGTTACAGGTGGTGCCAAATCCCCCAGCCCGTCCCTTCTGGAGGCAGCAGGAAGTCTGGTTCAAGTGAACTTGTGGAGTTTATCAGGGACGTCTACCGGATTACAGGTCACAATCACTTGCTAGCCGGTAGGCATTCCTTCTGTTCCTCCCTTTGCACCCCTCTGTCCCATGCACCCCATATTCCGGCCCCCTATTTACGTCTCACTCCAGTGGGGAAAGGTGAATTCATTCATTCTCAGCCTTTCCTGGACACCTGAGGGCTTCAAAGATACATGTGCCATTGGGCCCGGAAATGCCTGCTGCCCCGCCCCTGCCCAAGCGCAGCCCTTTGGGGACCTGCCGGACCTAGACCAAAGCCTTCGGTGGAGGCACTGACCCAGAGGCCGTGGAGGTCGTCCTGTCCAGTTGTGCACCAGCCCAGCAGCTCCTCCACTATTTTTAACAGAAGAAACTGAAGTTCATGGGCATTTAAGTCAAGATGAGCACTAAGGAGGTGGTGGGGAGGTGGAGGATGAAAGTAGGCCCCAATCCCGGTAGGCCCAATCCCCGGAGACCACGGGGGCTTCGAGAGCAGTCGCCGTCAAGGGAAGGGCATACCGGCCCAACAGCGCAAGGTCTCCGGACTCGAAGTTCGCGGGGTGAGGGAGCTTATGGAGGAACCACTTCGGACCCAACACTAAGAAGGTACGGGAGGGGAGGCTGCCCTGGCGCAGGCTGACCAGGCCGCGCTTCCCCGAGTGGCCACCAGGTGGAGCCGCCAGACCGCGCGGCCAGGCGCTCCTAGGCCTGCAGGCGGCGCGTCTGCGGCTCCCCGCCCCGGGGCTCCGCCACTGCCCGGCGCCTCCAGGAAGGGACCTTTGGGAGCGCCTCTCTCCCGCCGTGGCCCTCTAAGAGGAGACGCCTCGGCTTCGGTCCTCACCGCGGTCCCAGAGGAGGGGGCTACTCGGGCTTCTGTCCCCTGCTGCACACACGCGGGGAAGTAGATCCCCCCCCCCCCCCCCCCCCATCCATGCCCCTCCAGCAGCTTCACAAGGGGCACTTCCCACGCCTGTCCTCGCCATGGCGGTCCCCTGCCCTTCAAATGCATGTCCTGCCAAGCTAAGGGCCGGGAATGTTACCGCTTGAGTCACAGCCGCTAGACAGTTGGTGTCCGGTCATTAGTCGCCCCTCACATGGGTCGCTTCCTTTTCTGATCCACCAGCCTTCACTCCGGTGGGTAGACCGGCTGAAACTTGAGAGAAAGACACCTAGAAGCTTCTACAAAGTACAGATGCCCTGTCCCGCCTGAGGTCTGCTGGGCTGGAGGCTCTGGGAGTGGCCCCCCAGGAATGGCTGTGGTGATGGGGCTGTGGTTTGCAGGTTCTAAAGCTGCCAGGTGACCCTCACCTGTTTGCGCTGAGAACCACTGCCTTCTGGGAGGGCCAGGGCCAGGGCCAGGCAGGCTCTCACAGGGAGGGGCTTGGGGGCCTTCTGCTTGCTGGGAGGGCTGTGGGGACAGACCAGCCACGTGCCAGTCCTGCTGCGGTCCTGCCCTGCTGAAAGACCCAGCCAGGGGAAGGCCTGCTCTGGGTCTCTGCAGAGAGGAGAGGGTTGCCTTGGGCAGCCCCTAGGGTCCTGCTGACCTCCACCGGGGTGTTCTGCTTTGTCCTGAAAAGAGAGCCCGCTGTTTCCATGCGTGGGGAGCTGCGTGGCCTGGTCCCCTGGGGAGCTGGCCTGTGCTCTGACCTGGGTCTCTCAGTACTGACTGGGAAGGGCTGCGTGGCTTAGCGGTGAAGGCCTCTGAGCGGGGAAGGGTGGCGTGCAGACGAGGCTGCCTGGAATCTTAGCAGGTTTCTTTCCCCGTCAATTCAACATAAAAACAGTACTTACCTCAAAGGGTTGTTGTGTGGATCCAGCAAGATAATCCACCAGAAGTGCTGTAGCCCAGCGCCCAGCTTTGGGAGCTCCTTAAAAAGTCCTAGCTGTCCCCAGTACTATGATTTGGAGTCGAACATGGTGCTCTTCTGCTCTCTCTGGCACCCCCTCCCCCCACTGCCTGTGGTTGGAAGAAAGGGGGTAGATGGTGAGGTAAGAGCACAGGGACTTCAGCATCAGCTTGCAGGGCCCTCTCAATGAGCCCCCACGGGTTCTCAATCGTGCGGGCCCAGGCAGTGAGGGCAGTTCTCACCTGGGTGGGGCGCCTTCGGCAGCTAACACCCCAGAACACATGGGGTGGGAGGCGGGGGAAAGCATTCTTTCTCAGCTCCCCACTTAGCACCCTGGGGTTCCATGGCATGACTGTAGCCTTCTTCCCCAGTCTGCATTTGTCACCTTCCTTGGCTTCCAAAATAGCGTTTTGCCTGATGGTCTCTCTCTCTCTCTCTCTCTCTCTCTCTCCAGGGCTTCCACCTGTGGCCCTTCATCTCTTCCCTCTCCACTCCCTCCCTGTGGCCTCGTCCACCCTGATGGATATTAACACTGTCCCCAGAACTCCAAACTGAGGACTGCTTCCTCAGCGCCTGGAACTGATTCACCCAAGGCTGGGCTCTAATCTTGCTCCTGGGTCTCCCCCCTCCCCATCCTTCCAGCCCGGGAGGCTGCCGGGACTGGGCTTTCTTCCCTCTCCTGCTCTGACTTGAGAGGCCTGTGTGCGGCTTTTAAGAAGCCCCCAGCCTTGAGCATGCCTCCCAGAGATTCTGATGTCTCTGGTTTCAGGTGGGGTCTGGGGAGTGTAGACTTTAGAAGCTCCCGGGTGACTCTTGTTGCTTATTCATTCACGTATTCATGCACAAGCCCCTCCAATGAGCACCGCGCTCCAGGCACCAGCGGCAGAGCCCTGGAGGCAAGCCGTTCTGAGGTGCAGGCACAGGGCCAGTGCTCCCGCATGTTTGCTGGGCAAAGGGGCGTCCAGTGACCTCTCTCCCCCTGACAGAGAACCAAGAAGACAGCTGGGTGACAGGGGAGCCAGGCTGAGGGGGTTGCTCCCGATCCAACTTCCTGGAAGCCAGGCACGTGCCATTGCTGGCAGGGGACAGTCGGGGTCGGAGGGCCTGGCCGGCTCGCTGTTGCCGTGGTGACCGATGTGCATCTGTTTAGCCGAGAACTTTGAAGTTGACTTGGATGCAGGACAACAAAGGGCATCTCCATCTCAGATACAAATTGCGGCTGCTTTTCATCCTCCTCAGCCCTTTACTGCTCTGCTTTTGTTCTTGCCATTTAGATCAGAGAATAAAACCCTTTCAAATGCCATAAATTCAAAGCATAGGCAATTAAGGGGCCTCTCGGAGGATCAAGCTCCCCTTTAGTCTCTTCAAAGAGCAATGGCATGTGTAGAGAAGAGAGAGATGACCACAAAAGGTGGCCAGCACCGCCTGTATGCCGCTGTCCGACAAACACAGCGGTGAGCAAAGGTAGGTTTCTAGTCGTGTGCACACGAAACAGTTAATGAAGCTATTGCAGTAATCACGACCTGCATGTCTTTTTCCAGACGAACAACTGTAAACCTACTTTTGCCCACCCCTGTGTTTACTGAGGACCTACTGTATGCCAGGACCCAGGGGATTCAGAGAGTTTATGGTCAGGACTACCACTCCAGGCCTCAGTTTCTGCAATGTACCACAATCGGGCTGAGGTAGCCCGGGGGTCTCCACGGGGTGTTTCTGAAGCCCAGGCAGAGATTCCAGTCACCTACCCCTATTTTGACCTGAATAGCTTTGCTTTGCTCTGTTTTATAGAGTCTGCTTTTCTACATTTTGTTTAAAGAAAGAAAGTCTATCACTTCACGAGAGAGAGAGAGTTGGGAATGAAAACTGCTGGCCAAGGACTCCCTAAGGCCTTGTCCAAATGGGGCGTCCCGTGATGCCGATGGCAGGGAGACCAGATTCTCCGGGCTGCACAGAGGGAGGCGAGCTGCCTGAGGACCTGCCGGCCTGCCTGCCGCCGGCCTGCCTTCACTGTGAGTAGAGTGAGGAACTTGGCGCAGCTGGCGATGGAAAGAGGAGATCTCTACGTCCTTCCCCTTCTGAGACCTCTGCCCTGCCCACTCTGGCCCCACATCGATGTCACGCGGAATGTCCTGTCCGCCCGGCTAGCAGTCTCAGAGCGTGATGTTTGTTGAAGGTGTTCTTACAAGAGGTACCGGGTCCCTGTTGACGCTACTGTTTTCAGGGCCCTTCCTGGGTTTTCTCTGACACCTTCCTTTCCTCCCTACGCCGCCCCCTCTCCTCTTCCTTCTCAACAGGCGACTGAGTGACAGGAGAGGCTGGATTACAAAGGCCACTTGAGTCTTTCCCCAAAGCCGTTGGCACTGTCTGGGCAGGAGAGCGGGAAGCGGGTCTGGGACAGGGTGTTTTATTGACTGTCTCTTGCCTTGAGGAGCCGCAGGGAAGCTTTATTAACACAGCGAAACCAGACAGCACTCGCGGTACGAGGGGAGATTTTTACCCCTAGGCCGAGTCTTCTCCTGTTTACTCCTTCAGCAGGCATGTCACCTTCCTCCCCGTGGGCCACGCTGATGCGCAGGGCAGGAGAGGTTCTGGGTCACAGGGCAGCCTCCATCAAAACAGCCCACCCGGGGAGGCTGTCGGTTCACTCTTCCACCTCGTCATCATGGGGTCCTTCCAGAGCTCAGAGGCTCCCGGGTCACGGAGGCCACTTCTCCGACTGGGCTGTGCACACAGTGGGCCTGCAGTAAAGGTGGAGGATGGACCATCTGCTGCCTGGTGTGGGGGGTCAGAGCCTCTCGGTTTCTGCGGCTCCGGGGGACCCCTTCCTTCTGGCGATGTGTGATTAGTGTCGCTAGCATTCCAGAGTCCCCCAGCCGTTCCCTCCTCCTCCAGGGAGATGTGGGCTGTGGGGAACAGAGGGGAGGGGCCACGTCAAGGTCTGAAGCCAGCTGGTTGGCTGTCACAGATTTTACACCGCCTCCGCCCTCTCATCCGGCCCACAGCCCAGGGAGATGCCCCAGAAGCAGAACTAGGTCCCATCCATGGGAGGCAGGAAATGGGTTTTGAAATGGGCTCTACCCACAAGGGAAAAATTCCTGCTCTTTGGCCCCACTCTGCCAGGACTGGGGGTCTTCCTGAAGGCGGTGGTTACTCGGGTGTGGGAAGGTGTGGCCGTGGGGATTGCTTGCCGAGGCGTTACTTATCACGGACCAACAACGCAAACGAGTGAGAGTGTGAAGGCCAGGGCCTGTGTGTTCACACACTGGATGCCCTTGGACCCCAGAAGTGAACTTGTTTGCAGCCAACATACCTTACTTTTGTAGTAAGGCAAAAAGCACTAAAAATCTTTTTGAAAGTTATTGGGATGCTTTGCCACAAAAGAACATTGTTACCTAAATCAAACCCACTGGGCAATAATTGTGTATGACTCAGTGTGCAGAAACCTTTGTGCTAAGCTCTGGCGGGGCAGGGGGTCATGGCATTTAACGACACCTGGCCTTGTCCTCTTGGGCTTCATGAAGAGGGACCCTGCGGCAGGTCTCTGCGTCAGTCCGTGAGGTTGCCTGGGAGAGGCGGAGGAGCCTGCTGGGGAAGGGCACGGGTTCACACCGGCTTCGGGTCCAGTTCTTGGGTGGTGGGAGAGCAGTATTGCTAACAATGGCTCCAACTGCAGGGTGCCCCAGTGTCCGTCCAAAGAATGAGCACAGAAACTGTGATGTGGCCACAGCGCGGAGTACTACACAGGAGTGAACACAAACGAACTTCAGCACCATGTGATATGGATGAGTCTCCCCAGAGATGCTGTACAAAAGGAGACAGAGAGAAAGAGTACCTACAGAATGATGCCATCTATAAAGAGATTAAAAAATAGACAAACCTCAATGATATTTTTAGGGAAACACCGTAGGTGCTACAATTACAAACGAGAGCAGGAGAAGATAATCGAGAGCTGTCACTTGTAGGGGGAGGGAGGGACCTGTGACTGAGGACAGGCACCCAGGGGTTTACTCCTTGGCCTGGGTGGGGGTCACACTGGGACTCACTGATCAATATTCTTTACACCGCAAGCACTTGTTTTTTGCCTTCTTCTGTATGAATGATACATCTTATAATAAAAATATGAGAAAGAAGCAATAGAAGCTCATGGTAGATAACACTTCAAGACTGTGGAAGGGCATACAATTACCCATGGAAAGTAAAATCGTCGCCTGGCCACACTCCCGTCCCCCGCCAACACCCACCGAGAACTGATGTGTTTGCATTTGGCACTTGCCCCTGCCTGTGCAACCTTTTAAATAGTGTGCTTGTTTTCCTACATTGAATTACAGCAGATACGCTGTCCTGTGAGCTTTAGTTTCACTCAAGAATCATACCCGGTCTAGCACAAATAACGCCTCTTTTCTATTACAAAATCAAAAGATGTAATTCAGTAACATAACAATATCACGCTCAAGCACACCATGTGATGTTTTAGGTGAAATGCTCGAGTTGCTGTCCATGTTGTGTGAGAGATTCACGTGCCCCACCAACCACACTCACTTCTGCCGGCCCCTGCACGTCCTGGATGTGTTCCTGTGGCAAGTGCTGCGCTGCCTCATTTTCCGGAGTGGTCACGTGGTTGCTCCTTGCAGGGCTGACCACCGCTGACTTCGGGAGGGCCCCTGTGCGGACCCTCAGGAGGTTTCCAGATTTTTCTTGCTGTAATTCTGAAGTCACGCAAGTGCCTTAACCTACAAATGTCTTAACTACTTTTCAAAAGATTTCTCCTCCTTCAGTATTTCCTCTCCTGTGGGGAGTGTGTCAACTGCCCAGGGTTGTAAGAGATATTCATTCTCTCCATGGTGCCGTTTGAAAGGTCTTCATCCTCTGCTTCCCTCGGAGGAACGAGGGTGGCAAAATCTACAACTTCACAAGTCCCTGAAAGTCACCCTGGTAGCAGCAGCCGCTCAGGCCACGTGTGGGGAAAGGGAGGGCAGAATATTCCCCCAAAGCTCCTAGGAAAGGGAGAGCTCTCGTGTGTGTGTGTGTGTGTGTGTGTGTGTGTCCCCGAGGCACCTACACACCACGGGCTTTGCAGAGAGACAGCATCTCCTACAAGACAACAGTCAATAGAAATCCAATTGAACATAATGACTGGATTTCTCTCCCCCACTTGCAGATGGTGACAGTGATTTTTCAGATGCCTTTTCGTTACAGACAAGTTTCTGAACAAAATAATTAGGTTTGGGCCTTTGCAGCCTACCCTATTGGACTATTGATTGTCCACTAGAATCCCCCTCCCGGCAGATGTCTGGGTGTGTGGTTGGCATAGCAAGTGGGTAAAGACGGCTGTGAGCAGGAGAGGCAGGAGCCTCGGCGGAGCTGCGTCCTGAGAGCCCTCAGCTGCTGGGTGGGGACCACCTGTGGGCACCCACCTGTCTGCACCCTTGGTGTCCAACATCCGCTGTCCAGGAAGCGGAGTTCCAGTCCTCACTGCCCTTACCTCACCCCTGTGGGACCTCAGGCAAAGCTCTGTCCCTGTCTAGGTCGCCTCTCCCTGTGGAAAGGGCAGCCATTAGACTCAATGACCTCCAGGGCTCCTTTCAGCACTGACGTTCTGCCCCAGGGCTGGCCCACAGAGATATAGTGTGAGCCACAAATGTGAGCCACACAGGAAATTTTAAATGTTCTAGCAGCTATGTTAAAAGAAAAAAGTAAAAAATTAACTGGCAAAATTATTATTATTCTTAAAATATTGTATTTATTTAGTTTTAGAGACAGGGAAGGATAGAAACATCGATGTGAGAGAGAACCATCGATCAGTTGCCTCTGCACACTTTCCCACTGGGGACCCAACCCAGAACCCAGACATGGGTCCTGACCAGGAATCAAACCGGGGACCCTTCACTTTATGGAACGATGCCCAACCCACTGAGCCATGGGGGTCAGGGCTGGCAAAATTATTTTTAATAACATTTTATGTAACCCAATGTATCTAAAATATTATCGTTTCAGCATGTAAACAATATAAAACTTACTAATGAAATGTTTTGCCTTTTTTTCATACTAAGTCCTCGAATTCTAATATGCATTTCATACTTAACGCATATCTCAGTTCAGCCTAGTCACACTTTAAGCGCTCCATGGCCACATGTGAAGTGGCTACTGGATCAGGCAGTGTGGTCTACCCAACCACCCACTGTCTGTACAGATGGAGAAACTGAGGCTCGGCTGGCTGGGGCAGAATCTGCTCTGGCTCCAGCAGCCTCCCAGGTGCTACTTTGATGGACCTGTCCTGTGAGTGGCACCGTGCAAGCCACCCTTGGGGACAAGACGAGGAAGAAATTACTTCCTTTGCTATCAAGGAGTTGAAGGTCCCATTGGGGGTGGGGTGGGGAGAATGAGCCCCGATGGAGCTGCTGGGGAGCAGTGCAAGCTGGCAGAGGCCTCTGTGGGGAATGGGCTCTTGGGGCCTTGTGTGATCTTGAAGGCAGAAACCCTGGAGGGCTGCAATGGTCATCCTGGGCTTGACTTCCATGCGCCAGGATGGCTTGAGAGGGGATCTGGGGCTAGGAATAGGATTTTGGAAGTTGGAGGGTTGAGGGAAATATCAATAATGTCTGCTTCTGGGGCACTGAGCAACCATCTGGTTAGAGCAGAGGGTGAGAGCTGGGGAGGGAAGGGGAGGGGGGTGGATTGCAGACAACCCTAAAAGCCAGGCAGAAGGGTTCGGACGTGAGTATCAGGGAGCCACCTTAGGCTCTTGAGCTGGGAGGCAATGGTTCATGGAGACCCACTGAGTCACTGACCGACCGGAGGACGTGGGGGTGATCGCGATGGTCCAGGTGAGAGTGGCACATCGGGGGCACGTGCCCTTCACAGCCGGCTGGCTCTCTGCGGCTCCCAATCACAGCAGATGTCCCAGACAGGTTAGTGATTCTATTACAGTGGCCCAACCTGGAGACCTGCATTTTCCAGATAATGCTGCATGAAGCCAGTTAATGCAGTGATTCAATTACCAGGTTAGAGCATCTATGACTTAATTTCATTGGCAGGCAGCACGGCATCCTTCAAGCAAATTGACCTTTGCTTTGCCATTCCCTCTTAAAACCAGTACAGTAGATTTGGTTACATTCTGCACGGAAAATGTTCTTTTACAGTACGCAGAACTGAGACAAGAATGAAAATGAAATGTATTTTCTCTCATTGTAGATCATTTTTTTAATGTGTTAAACAACGGATAGAGCTGGCTTCAAGGGAAAAAGACCCCGGGACTGAGGCAGACCCTGGCTGAGACCGTCCATGAGTCCTAGAGGAGGCTGCGTCTGCTCCCTTTCAGGGGAAATAGGTGCCAGTGAGGCCAGCGCGGCGAGGGCATTGTTCTGCTCTCCTGTGTCTGCTTTTTTGTCTAGGTGTTCTTTCACTTGTTGAGAAAGAGGTGTTAAATTTGCATTGTGAAATTGTCTTTTGCTGCCTTTCTTTTATATCCAGGGTCCGGCAGAAGTAAGGCCTGCATGCGTGTGGTTGGTAGGGTCATGATGTGGGTGCCAACATTTAGTTTTAATTTGAACATTTCCCCTAAGGTGTCATAGGGTGTGCTCGAGTGCGACATTGCCATGTTACAGAATGACATGCTGATGATTGTGTAATAAAAGAGTTTGTAATAAGAAGGGGGCGTTGTCTGTGCTGGACCCTGTATTCTGAAGCTTTGTTTTGGGTGCATATACATTATAATTATTACATCTTCCTTTTGAATTGATCACTTTTATCATTGTGAAGACTTCTTTTAGTGTATCCCTGTTTAAAATTTGTTTTTAAATCTGTTTTATCTGATATTAACATAGTCATTTCAGCTTTCTAATGCTTACAGTGTGCTCAGTATGCTTTTTCCATCTATTTACCTTCAACCTACCTGTGTGCGTACTTTTAAAGAGTGTCTCTTATAGACAGCATGGAGTCTAGGCTGGTTTGGGAAAAAACCCATCCTGACAATTTCCTTTACTTGTAGTATTCATTAACGCTTATTGTATTTTATCTATCATTTTATTTTTCATTTTCTACTTGATTCCTCTAACTCTTTTTGCTCATCAGTTCCTCCTGTCCTGCCTTTTGAAATTATTTAAATACTGTATAAAGTTTTAATTTAACTTTTTCTGTTAGCTGTTTACCTATTCTTCCTTGTATTATTTTCACAGGGATTGCCTGAGAGGTTACAGTGTACATCCCCAACTTCTCACACTCCGATTCGTGGTTATAATCACATGACACTTCACGCAGAATATAGAATCTGGCCACCGTACGGCCCCATCACCACCCTCGTCCTCGAAGGTAGAGTCGTTTTGAGTCACACATCTACACGTGCCATAAATCCCTCAAAACTAGTGTTACAGTTTTAGATACTTAAAGCTTTATAAAGAAAATAAAGGTGAAATGGCAAAAAAAAAAAAAAAACCCAGAAAAACAAAACAGAACCAAAATCAGACGCAAAAACCTCAAGTCTTTTGCATCGAGCCTGACATTTACCTTTCGTGACACTGGCCACCCGCTTCTGAGGATCTGGGTTTTCGTCCGCTCTCATTCCCCTTCAATCTGAGCAGAGCACAGCCTGCCAGCCCCGGGAGACGCGGCCCATGCGTGGCTTCTGTGCCGAAAGCCTTTAAGCCTTTGCTATCCACAGCCCCTTTTGGCAGGGACCTCAGGTACAGAGAGTTGAATTGATCATCTGCCTCAGTTCGGAGCATGCTATCGTCACTGGTCCGTTTAAGTCCCGTTTCTTGGTTTGTTTCCGCTTTTCCTACTTCCCCACTGTGTCCCACATCCCCTCTCCTGGGATCCTCCCCAACAAGGGCACCTTTGCAGTGAATACGTACCCTGGAATGGGAGTGAGGCCTCCAGAAGATGGAGTGGTTCTCTGTGCTTCTAGTGCCCCAGTGTGGACGCAGCCGGCAGAACTGGCTCCCCTCCCCGTCCTTCTTTCCTACTCAAGACTTTGTCAAATCTACGCACAGCCGCGCGGTATCCAGTGTGTCCTAACCCCTACGTGGTGCCCCTTCACACATCACTGGTTTATTCCCCAGTGATGGAAACCCAGGGCCTCCAGCTCCCCTCTGCCACTGACAACACTACCCTTGTCCTTGTCCCCTTAAGACCTGAGCAAGGCTTTCCCTGAGACTAGAAGTGGAGAGAGAGTGCTGGACCAGAGTGCGTGCTGACCTTAATCCCACCCAGCATTCCCCACTGCTCCCAGAAAGGCTGCACCGTCCCTGCCCCACCCCAAGGGAAAGGCTCCATTTCCTCACCTCTTCACCAGCACATGGCGTTTATCCAGCTTCCTTACTGTGGCCGTAATGTAGCGCTGTTAGCTTGCTGTTGTTTTAATTGGCATTTCTCTGGATGGTAGAGTGTCTGTGTCTTTGTGAGCTTGGCAGCCACCAGGGCTTCCCCTTCTAGAACTGCCGGTCGCACTGACGGGCTAAAGGGACGTTGAGAATCCTCCCTGTTTATGCCCGAGCCATGACCTTTATTGGAAGAATGACATATAGGCGTGCTGTCTCCCAGGGAGAACTGGCCCTGCTCCCTGGGGATTAGTACTTTTAATATTTAACTGTTCCTTCAGGGACAACTGGCCCTTCTCCCAGAGGGACCTGTTGGTTAACTAAGTCACCCAAGGCCCTTGGTGTGTGGCCACTTTTGTCTAAAACATATTTAAGCATAGCCCCCAAAGTGGGACTTTGGAATCTCACCTGAGGGAAGGACGCTTCGCTCAGAACTTTCCCAGACGGACCCCGGATGCTGCTGTCTCTGGGATTCCCCAGCATCTATGTTCGGGCGCTCGTGAACCCCCCGTCTGGTGATGTCTGCTCTTGATTCTTGCTTTTCTCTTTGCTCTCACTTAATGAAGTGCTTTACTATTCACCTTTGACTTGGGGTTTTTATTGTCTGTGAATCCGAACCTCCAAATTAAGTGGCCACGATCTCATACCTGCCCCTTAGGCACATGCACTCGGTGTTCAGCTCCCCACTGGGCAGCCCACCCCTTCGCCCTGCCCCTGTGCTAACTAGTAGATCAGGTTTTGTTGGTCTAGGAACCACTGTCTCTTCAGGATGCCTTTGTTCATTTCTGCTCTGAGCCATTATTTGCATCTCACAGCCGAATGCCCAGGGGATACATTTGTTTTCCTTATATCCAAGTTCCCTGCTAGGGGAGGGGGGCACCTGAAGATTTTCCCCATGGACCACCTACACCTTCCACACACTCAGCACTTTCACTTTCCCAATGCCAGAGAACACTAACGAGTGTGTCTGCTGTGTGCCAGGCACTATGGAAGGATCACCCCCCCTTAACCCCCTTAACTCTGAGAGGGGGGGTCTTTCCCATGCTTGAGTGACAGATGAGAAGCTGAGTCACATGAAAGTTTGGTAACATGCCCACAGTAACATACCTTGTATAAGGGACCCAGCCAGGATGCTGTCTGTCGCTTAAATTCATGTTTATTTAAAGTGTTAGGTTATATTAGGTCAACACATACAATATGCCAAAATGATTTAATTTATGATTAAAAAACCATTTTAGATGGAAACTTAAAAATGTGTGAGGCATACATATTTATTTATATGTTATTTTAATTTTTTTAAAGATTTTTTATTTTATTTATTTATTTATTTTTAGACAGAAGGGAAGGGAGGGAGACAGAGAGGGAGAGAAACATCAATGTGAGGTTGCCTCTCACGTGGCCCCCACTGGGGACCTGGCCTGCAACCCAAGCATGTGCCCTGACTGAGAATCAAACCAGCAACCCTTTGGTTCACAGCCTGCGCTCAATCCACCAAGCTACACCAGCCAGGGCTTATTTATATGTTATTTTATTTTTAATTAAATTTATTGGGGTGACATTGGTTAACAAGGTTATAAAGGTTTCAAATGTACAATTCTATGCTACATGAAGTTCAATGTCAAATCATTTTCTGTCACCATATATTTGGCCCCCTTTACCCTTTACTACTGCCCCGTGCCCCTTCCCTCAGGTAACCCCCACACTGTTGTGTCTATGAGTTTCAGTCTTATCTCCCACATATGGTGGGTGAAATCATCTGGTTAATGACTTTTTCTGTCTGACTTAATTCGCTTAGCATGATATTTTCAAGATCCAAGCATGTGTCACTGATGGTAGTATTTCCCTTTTCCTGGCTGAGTAGTATTCCATTGTATGTATGTACCACACTTTCTTTATCCGATCACATATCCAAGGACAGTTTGGTGGTTCCCATGTCATGGCCACCATGATAATGCTATAATGAAAAGAGGGGTGCATATGTTTTTGCAAATAAGTGTTTTTAAAATTTAGGGGTAGATACCCAGAAGAAGGGTTGCTGGGTCATACGGTAGCTCTATCCTTAATGTTTTGAGGAACCTCCCTACTGTTTGCCACAGTGGCCGTACCAGCGTACATTCCCACCAGCAGGGAATGAGGGCTCCTTCTCTCCACAGCCTCTCCCACACTTGTTATTACCTGACTTGTTGACGACTGCCCCCTAACCAGTGTGAGGGGGCCTCTCACTGTCGTTTTGATTTGCATTTCCCTAATAGCTGAGCATCTATTCCCTAAAGAAGTTGGACATCTTTTCATATATCCGTTGGCCATTTTTATATCTTCTTGGGAGAAGTGCCTTTTTAGGTTCTCCGCCCACTTTTTAAATGTATTGTTTGTTTGTTTGGTGTTGAGTTGCATGAGTTCTTTAAATGTTTTGGATATTAAGTCCTTGTTGGACTTGTTTACAAATATGTTCTCCCCTTTGGTTGGTTGGAAGCACGTATATATATATATTTTTAAAGATTTTATTTTTATTTATTTTTAGAGAGAAGGGAAGGGAGGGAGAAAGAGAGGGAGAGAAACAGCAATGTATGGTTGCCTCTCACATGGCCCTCACAAGGACCTGGCCCGCAACCCAGGCATGTGCCCTGACTGGGAATTGAACCAGGACCGCTTGGTTCCCAGCCCGTGCTCAATCCACTGCACTACACCAGCCAGGGCGGAAGCACGTATATTTTTTAAAAATTCTTTTAGAGGTGTGTCGCCAAAAATGTCTGAAACCCTGTTGTAGGCCATAGTGCTCTAGGGGCGCTGGCAGAGGTGAGGAGACCAGGAGGCGGGGCCCTCTCCCTCCAGCTGGCTGGCCTGGCGGTGACGTGGCTTCTTGTGTTCACCACGGTTGTGCGACTCGCAGAACATGTGAGCACCCGGAGGACAGGGATTTTGTCTGTTTGGGCCATTATTGTCCCCCCAGAATCAATAGTGCCTGGCATCTCCTAAGTCCTCAGCATGTATTTGTTGAATGAACGAGTGGCAGACACTTACTGAGCTCTCACTCGCTACGGGATGCCTGTGCATTCCCACTGAATCCTACTGCAACACTGCAATAGGTCCAATCAGTAGCCCCGTTTCAGAGATGGGGAAACTAAGGCATGGAGAGGATATGTAACCTGCTCAAGGTTACTGGTCAAGGAAGTAGCAGGCTGGGACCCAGGCATCCTCACCACAGCCCTTCCCCGTGATGCCTCTGTGCCCCAGGGACCTGGGGGCAAGCGCCTGCGTCTTTGGGTTCTGGAACTCCAGGCACTTTGGGGCACTCCACGGATGTGATACCCTTCACAGCCATCTCAAACAACTCCCGCCATCTGCTCTTTCCTCCTGAGTGGCTTTCCCTCTCTCCTTCCTGTTTAATGTTTAAGTCACACAGATCCTGGGACGTGCCGGAGTCTCCATGTAACTGACCTAATTACTTATCCAACCATCTTTCTCACACAGGAGGGGCAGCAATGGGAAGCACGGGGGGCGTCTGGGAGGAAGGAAGGAGGTGGAGAGGAGGCAGCGCTCACGTTGCCCTCCCCGAGCCGTCTGCATCTGGCAGCAGCAGACACGCATGAAACAAGCCCAGACCTCACGGCTGAGAGACAGCGGCAGGATCACACTTATTCTAAGTGGCTTTCCAAGAAAATAGCTTCTGTTCCTCTGGCCCCCTGCAAGGGCCTCCAAGCTCCAGCTGTGTCAGGAGGGTGTCTCTTTCTCTTCTGTTCAGGAAGCGGAGGGACTTGGAAGTCAAGGCGGATCCTCACCCCTCGGTAGTGAGGGTTCCAGCTCCGCATCAGCCCCAGGCAAGACCAGCGTTCTTCCTGCCGACCGTCTCTCTGGGTCTTTTCCTTTTTAAAAAATGAATCTATTGGAGTGATGCTGGTCAATAACAGTATCTGAGCTTCAGGTGTGCAGCTTTATAACGCATCACCTGTACATCCCATTGCACGCTCTCCCCCAGAAGTCTAGTCTCCTTCTGTAACCTTGTGTTTGACTCCTCTACCCTCTTCATCCTCTCCCCACCCCCTTCCCCTCTGGTAGCCGCCGTTCTGTTTGAGGGCTTTTCTCTTTCTTTCTTTCTTTCTTTCTTTCTTTCTTTCTTTCTTTCTTTCTTTCTTTCTTCCTTTCCTTCTTTTTTGTTTGTCCCTTTGTTGCTTTTTGTTGTACATCGCACATATGAATGAAATCATACGGTTCTTGTCCTTTTCTGCCTGGCTTCACCCAGCATGATACTCTCAAGATCCACCCGTGTTGTTGGAAACAGCACTATTTCATCATTTCCAATGCCTGAGTAGCATCCATTGTAAACACGCATCATACCTTCTTTCACCAGCCTCCCGACCCTTTCCCGTTTGCACACCGCCAGCTTGAGGGGACCCAAAGACCAGAGGCTCAGTGACTTCAAGTGGCACCTGCCTTAGGCTCCAAAGGCGGGAGAGGGGAGGGGTGGTGGGGTGCAGAGTGGCTTCCCCAGGAAAGAAAGCTCTGTCCCTGTCTCCCAACACCCTATGACCGCTTTCCTGGCACAGTCAGTAGTCTGCGTGAGGCCAAGTGCAGGCGAGGATCAGAGTTTGCACCTGGACGGCTTTGGACCTGGCAACCCAGGGCAGGACTCAGAGCGCGGTAGGACAGCGGGGGTCTGGGCGGAGCAGGGGTGGAGGCCCCTCCGGCGCAGCGACTGCGGCCCCTCCCGCGCCCCGGCCCTCCGCCCCCCACCCCGCCCCCGCTGAGCGCCGGCCGTGACGTCAGAGCCGGACCCACTAAACTGAGCAGCAGCGGCCGCGGGTCGCTAGGGTGGAGACTAAGACCCCGAGGCGCCCGGACGGATCGACCTCACAGCAGCCAGAGCAGGCAGCCGCCAGGGACCACGAGGTAACGCGGACCCCGCTCCCTGCCTGCAGTGCTCGGTGCTGGTGCAGAGCGCCGCCGGGGCGCGGGGGAGAGCGGGGGAGAGCGGGGCCGGAGCAGGGGGCTGGGGAAGGCCCCGAGGCGCTGCTCGCTGGGCCTGGAAGGCAGGAGCGAGCCAGCGCTCAGGAAGCACGGAGCGCTTTGTCCCGCTGCGCTTTCCCAGCGCGCGGTGGTAGAAGCGGGACTCAGGTGTGCGCCCCGACGGCGCCTCTGGGCGTCATTAGCAAGGAGCAGAGGTGTGGGTGAGGACAGTCGCCGCAGGTGAGCCAAGGGTAGGACGCCGGGGACCTTCGGGTCTAGCCCCTTCTACGGCTCGGGAAGTCTGAGCTCGGGGGTTGGCGGGAGCCGCTGGCCCGCCACGGCTACTCATCTCCCGCCGCGCCCGCAGCCCAGCCCCACGCCATGGCCCTGAGCGACTGGGCGCTGCTCCGCTGGCTGGTGGACAGCCGCCACTCCAGGAAGCTCATCCTGTTCATCGTGTTCCTCGCGCTGCTGCTGGACAACATGCTGCTGACCGTCGTGGGTACGTACGGGCTGGCCCTCCCCGGGCACCCCATCCCTGGGCGCCCCGCTTACCCGCGCGCGGTCCTGGAGCTCTGCGCGTCCTGGGAGAGTTGGAGAACACGCTTTGCAGAAACACATCCCCCAAGACCGGCACGCCTGGGCTAGTAAGAGCGCGCTGTGGCTTCGTTTTCCTGGCGGTCAGGTCAAAAATGTGACATCGATAAGACCCAGAGCTTGTGTTTCCTCCCGATAATTTCCAGCTTCCCTCTGCCCACGTTCACCACACTGAAGAAGATTTCTGTTAAGGACTAGCAACCCCCAGAGTTCAAAGTAATGTTATAATAATTATTATGCTACCCCCAAAGGAGGGTTCATAATTTGGTGTAACATCTAAAGGAGCAGTAAACATCCCTCCCTCCGAAGAGGGAAGTGACATTTCAATAGATTGTATCCGTGAATGACTCAAGACAGGAACATTTCAAGACTGTTTCCAGAGCAATTTGAACAGTGTTCATTTTAGCCTTTTTTTTTTTCCCTATAATGGATTTTTAAGAAACTAAATAATTTAAACCCAGGTCTCTTAATTAGCTCCATTAACAGCAAAATATTTGGCATGTTTTGCCTGAAAGAAAATCCAAATTTTGAATGAATTAAAGAAAAGTTTGTTTTTTTTTTTTTAATTTCAACTCTCAGGAGTGGGTTATCTCCTCTCTCTCCATGTGTAGGTTCTTCTGAGACAGTTTTCAGAGTATAGTCAGGTTTCAGCTCACGGACGGGCAGAGGCACGAGGCCCCTCCGAGCTCAGTGCGCGAGGGCCTTGGTCTCCTTTGTGTTCTATGGTCTGTTTCACACCCACCCAAAGCTTCTGTTACATCGAAAGGTTTTTCTTTTCCTTTATAAAAGTCTCAGAAATTCTTTTTTAAAAAGTTTTATTTCTTTATCTATTTCTAGAGAGAGAGAGGGAAACCGCCATATGTTGTCCCACTCATTTATGCGTTTACTGGTTGATCCTTGTGTGCCCTGACTGGGGATCGAACCCACAACCTTGGCATGTCAGGGCGGCCCACTAACCAACTGAGCTACCTGACCGGGGCTCTCAGAATGCCTTACATTTTCCAGATAGGATGAAAATTTGCCACTTCCCACTTAAAAAATAGATGAAGTTGACCTGTTGCAGAATCTCCACATTATGACTTCCTGCAGGTTTATTTTTTTCTCGGACACACAGTGAAATTTAGGTTTCTATTCCCTTCATTCATTCCATTAGAGGGCTTCAGAGCCTCTTTCCGAGAAGCCCTGGTCGACCCTGGTCAGCACTGACCAAAGCATGCTTTCCCCAAATGTGCTCCTGCGCAGGAGCCCTGTAATGAGAGACCCCGTGAAGGACAGGATTCTCTGGGGCTGGGCTTGAGAGCACATGGAACTTTCTCACCCTCCTTGGGCTGTGTTCTCTCTAGGGAGCTGAGTAATGTGGACTGCTCCAGCGTCAGCATGGGAGGGGGTGTTCCCGGGGTAGATGTCCCACCTGTCCGGGTCTCGTTTGGCCTTTGGCGTGACCACAGATTTTCTGGCGTTGGTCCCAGGGAGGGTTTCAGCACAATCACCACCTTCCTGCTCTGCTCTTGTCCTCAGTCCCCATCATCCCAAGTTACTTGTACAGCATTAAGCATGAGAAAAACATGACCGAAGTCCAGACCGCCAGGCCAGTGCTCAGAGCCTCCACCGCCTCAGGCAGTTTCCAGAGCATCTTCTCCTATTATGACAACTTCACCGTGGTCACCAGCAACAACACCGGAGACCTGCAGGGGAGCCCGCTGCCTAAGTCCACCACACAGCACATGGTGACTAACGCCTCCGCCAGCCCTGCCGACTGCCCCAGGGAAGACAAAGACCTCCTGAACGAAAACGTGCAGGTCGGCCTCTTGTTTGCGTCCAAAGCCATGGTCCAGTTCCTCACCAACCCGTTCATAGGACTGCTGACCAACAGGTAAGTTATATTATTTTGGCCAAAGAGTTTTGTATTTATATTGTTCCAAGCTCATTACCCCCTGGGATTCTGTTTCTCATTCTTTTATCCAAATCTGGGAACCAGTGGGGGGTGAGCTGGGGGAAAATCTAATCCCTTCCCCTTATGTTTCTGTCCAGAGTGAATTACAATTTCTCATTTGTTTTGACTTCCATTGCTACCCGTTGCTTAAAAAGCAAGAGGACACTAAAACAGAATACATAGGTCCTCCCCACGTGGGAGAACTTTGCTTCTGTCCACATGCCACCTTTCATAGTCGGATTCTCTGCACCATGCCGTTTTCTCTTCTCTTCCACCCCGGTCATGTGCTTCCTTGCAGAAAGCCATGGTGGCTCTTTAGAGCTGGCTGGTGCCGCTCAAGTAGATGGTCGGGTGGAGGATGTGGGAAAAGATGGGTCGTCTTGCTGCAGAGAAGAAAGTTGTAGCTGATGTGGAGGTCCTGGGCAGTGTGACAGGTCCGTCCCCTGCTGGTCCCTGACCGGTGTCCACATGCACACAGGGCAGAGAAGTGAAGCTGTTTTCTGTATGAGTCACACTAGCTTATAATGCCCCAAATAATGCCCGAACAGGCTCTGTGCTACCCCAGATGTTCTGGACATTTCTGGACCCCCGTTATGTTGTTCACATCTCCATTGCTGGTGGGTGGCCTTGCAGCAAGTCTTTGCTCTTCTACGGTGGAGGTGGCCCAGCTCTGCCTGGTCTGTGGGGCTCCAAGTGTAGGACCAGGGTTTGCAGTGGGGGAAGGGGGCTCCAGCTGCGAGGAGGAGATGGAACAGTGTAAGTGGTAGTGGGGGGCTGCCATCTCAACCATGTAGCCCCAAAGGCAGAAGTGCAAAAAATAGAGGAGGAAGAGTCCTACCCATGAACCAGGCCTAGAAACGTGAACAAAGATGAAGAGCAGATAGAAAAAGAAGGGCTATCGTGGAGAGGGTCGGGGAGGGGAGAAGGTCGAGCAGGGGGAACAGGCTGGGCGGGTCTATAAAAGACCCCAAGTGGTAGGCTGAGAAAGGAGTGGGGTTTTAGTCCAGGGCTACTTGGAAGCCATTCAAGGTTCCAATGCCAAGTTGAAGAAGCAGCAAGCCAAGCACAATTTTAAGCAGGTCCGCCCAATGCCCAGTTTAGGCTGGGAATGGGGAGGTCTTTACATTTGCCCAGACTTGGGCCTAGGGAAGGGGGTGGTGGGCAGGACCAGGAGGGTCCTTTGTTTAAGTTATTATTAACATCTCGAGAAGGTAACAGCAAGTGATAAATCAAGCCTGGGGCCCTCTTAGAATGGGGCTGTATGTGACCTGGGGGTCAGTGAGAGATGAGGCCTGGGCGTGGGTGGCAGAGGCTCTAGGAGGTATGGAGGTCTACCCTCCTCCAGCACAAGCTGTCCTTGGACACACGGAGGTTGCAGGTAATGCACCTACAGTGAATTGGACAGAAGCACATTTTATTTTTTGAAAAGATTTTATTAATTTATTTTTAGAGAGAGGGCAAGGGAAGGAGAAAGAAAAGGAGAGAAACATCAATGTGTGATTGCCTCTCGCATGCCCCCTATTCGGGACTTGGCCAGCAACCCAGGCATGTGCCCTGACTGGGAATCGAACTAGCGACCCTTCGCTTCGCAAGCTGGCGCTCAATCCACTGAGCCACACCATCCAGGGCAGAAGCGCATTTTAAACTTTTGCAATTTGATTTTCTGGTCTGACTCAGTTTGAACAATCCCAAGCCATGTCCAGCCGTCCAGTCCATGCAGAGCAGTGCTATGAAGCTGCCACAGTGAATAAGCTAAGCAAATTAACTCGGCCTTGAGAGCCCGATGGCGCCCACCAAGAAGCACTGGTGGCGAGGTTACATCACGGGGCTCCTCTGTTCTTGGGGGGGAAAGCAGACTGTCCTCACTGGTTGCAGGGTGGTTTCCTCTCTCTTTTTGAGACTAAGAGCACTTCTTCAAATGCGTCTGGTATAATTACAGAAAACGGCTCAGGGTTTTGTGTTCTCAGAAAGCAGGCATCTCAAGTTCTATATGGGAAAACTGAGGACATTCTTGTAATAATGCCTTGCTATTACCATGGGTGCGAATGTCACTAGCCATATAGTGTAATGATTAAACACTTGGCTGAAATGACGTGACTATGAAATCCTTCAAATGCAAATGGCAAATGAAAAGCTTTAAAAAAGCCCCATGCTTGTGTTTACTGCTTTGTTTATTCCATGAGGAAGGAGCTTGTTTATGACTAGTGAGACCTTTCCTCTGTATTAAATACTCCAAACGCTTTGACATCACAGCTACCCAAGGCTCCGGTTTGGGGCTCTGAAAAAAAAAATATCTTCCAAGAGAAACCTAATTTCATTTTGTGACCTGTGAAATTTAGTCTATTCTTAGGGTGAGTAATCCACTTTGGAATTTATCTACAGCAAAAGTTTAAACCCTAACTGCTTCCTCCAGCTAATTTCAAATTTCAGCAAATTTCAAAATAAACTTCATCTTTTCGCGCTGCCTTGTAATGTGGGAAATGCAAATACATTTTTATATTAATGTTGGCAGAATAATAGAGTGAACTCTATCCCTCCAAAGATGATCACGATTTGTAATTTTTCCAATACTTTCTGAGCCCGGTAGACCTGCATCCGGGGACTTGCAGCGTTTCTGGGCTCTCCCCGGTTCTGCTCAGAGAAGTGATAAATACGCTCCATTTTCCTTTACAGAATCTTCCTTTACAAGCCGTTGCAAATAGTCTTTGAGGTAATTTGTGCCAATCACATCCTCAATTACCCACAAGATGTGGGATTCACCTTTTCAGGGTTGTAAACAAGCGTGTTCAAAGCAGCATTTTACAGTTGGTTTAATATGTTTGTGATTAAAGAGGAGTTAAAAACACAAGGCACCAGAGCTTGGAGAGACTGCAGCAAAGCCTCCGGGCCCATCCGAGGATTTTCCAGGCAAAGGAGTTTGCTTTCAGGAGGAGAAAGTGCCCGCACAGCTGCGGGGCCCAGACTCTGTGTCTGGGTGTCTTCCTCTCTTCCTGTTCTTCCCACCTGCTTCCTGTCATACCGTTTGAATGTCTGGCTGCAAAAAATTAATAATGCAGGTCAAAATCTGTCTTTCTGGCATGGCCTTGGGCTCTCTGGTGGAACCGGGCTGAGCTAGTACAGGCCCGACAGTGAGTTGTTGATTGCTGTTTTTAACGGGGGCAGGAGTTCAGAAAACGTGCAGCCTGGTTTTGGGGACCTTCCCTTACCTCCTTGGCCTTAAAAAAATCTGTTTCCAGCTGCTGATGTGAGCTGGTCCAGCTTCCTAGCATCTCTGCAGTGCTTTTGACAGTGGGGAAAAGGGAGGTCTCCTGCACCCCCAAAGGCATGGGGGGTTACCTGGAGACAGACTGCTTGGAGCCACTCCTGTCCAAAGCTTCTCGATGTAAGCAGGCTCTTCTCTGAAATGAGACCCCTGGCATTATACACGTCACAACCCGATCTTCCGCATGACATCCCAGATCCCCATATTCACAGTCGTGATGCTGCCATGTGAGTGGGTGATACAAGAGGCAGGCTGTCTTTCTGTTGTTTGATCTATCAGAGAAGACCCCACGACAAACCCTGAAAATAAAAAAAGGCAGTTCTTAGGAAGCATGTAGTGTTCATCTGGCAGCTAATATAACATAAGTAATTTCTCTTTCACTTCCTCTTCCGGTACCATAGTTTTACCAAAAAATATGTGGCCAGATGGGAGCAGAGGACCTCTGATTGTGGCCGAGTGTGGTGATCGCATATCCAATAAGATGTACTAAAGTCTTCCGGTAGCTTGGTTGACTTGATTTCCGTTTTTAAGGCCCGTGTGAATTATTTTATAATTCCAGTTTATTTCGTGATTGCCTTGAGTGTGAAAGGGGGTAGAAGGGCTTCTAGGAGCAACCCCAGTTATCCTTTGGCCCAGCAGCAATTTTTAGACATCCACTCACATAAAGGAAATGCTCCAGCAGGGACAGTGTGAAAACACCTTCGCACGTCTCTGTCCTGGAGTCAGGTTAAGAACCTAGCATCGTGGTCCTCACTTGCTTGGCATAAGGATGACATAGTGTTTGCATCTTTAGAACTGAAAGTTACTGCAAACACACTGGGTGGCGAGGGAAAGGGTTAACTCTCTCCTTAGCTTGTCATTGTGTCAGTGGTCTGCTTTGTATCAAGCCAGCGACAGTGGCTTAATTTATTTCCATAGTTACCTAGTATATTTGAAAGCCAGTTATTTTCCCTCACAAATCATAGCGAACATCTGAATGAGGAGAAGGAAGCCACAGGGCACCAAATCTCCATGAGATCTACGGGTGGTTATTTTTTTCTCTCGCTTCAGCCGGTTGGTCTAAAGTGGGCTTTGTAGGAATAAGCGGTGACCTTTTCAGCTTCTCCGTGGACAGGGAAACCAGCTGCTGCGGGCAGGGAGCGCCTGCCCTAGACGCCATTAGGAGGGTGTGTTGGAGCCTCCGCTTCTGAACTCGGAAGAAGTGGCCATGGCATTGGGCCCTCATCCGGGGAGCACAGCCCCCACTTGCGCTGCGTGTCAGGGAAGAGGGGGACGCCGAGGAGAGGGAGAAACGCATGGCTCGTGTAACTCCCTGCACACGTATAATTGCTGGGAAAGACAGAGCCACGGGCTAAACTGGAGGATTTGATTTTGTTTACAAAATGATTGACGATAAACGTCCCGGTGTATTCTGCGAATTTATTGTTTACTGATGGTGATGTTCACTCACCTTTTAGGAGTGTTTTGGGATCATTGATGGGGCATCTTTTGTCCCTTCTGGAGATAGTTTGCACCTACTATGTGTCCTTGCTTTTGTCACCGCACAGTGGGGAACGGAGGTCTAACGAGCCTGAGCGTGGACCATGCGTAGTCTCTCTGGCAAAGGTGAACTGGCTTGTAGCATAAGGAAAAAGTATTGCTTGTCAGTGATGAATTAGGGAACATGAGGTTCTCCACTGACCCCGTAGAGGTGCATATATAGTGACTACAACTTTTACTGCTTTGCACTTTTTTCTAGGGATTCAAAATAAGATTTTTGGTCTTACCCAGTTGGATTAACTGCTTCCCAATGCTCTGAGGAGGATGGCCGTGGGCTGGGAGGGCTCACCAGGGGGTGACGGTGGGAGATTTGGTTACAGGTTTGCCACATCAGGGCTGGCTCTGCCCTGCAGTACTTGAATGGAGATGGCATTGAACTGAGACAAGAGGGTGACTTAAATGTTTACGACTAATGGCAGCTGGGGTCCTGTCCATTTAGGAGACATCCTGGGGAAGGAGAAAGGGCATTGGAAATATGCCCATTACTCATTGACCCCGGGGCCTTGGGTGACCCTCCTGAAGAGGGTGCTCAGGGGGCTAAAAGAGGTTGAGCGTGGAGATCCAGGAGTGGTGTCTTGCGTTGGGGCTGAGCTTCAGGGAAGGGCTGCCCGGCACTTTCCCTGGGGCAGCCCTGCCAGCGGCTTGGCCAGCACGGAAAGTGTAGGGTGCGCGTGTCTGGCGATGAGAAGGAAGCAGCGTGAGCCCTGGTATCTGAAGCTGCTGGCTTGCTCCTCGTATGTGGGTGAGCTGTCCCGTCTCTGAACCTTGCTTTCTCACCCAAGGCGAGGGTTTGGACTAGCCAGCCTTTGAGTGTCCTTCCAGATTTGGCATTGGTTTTCCCATACGTGCTTTAATAAAGTTCCAAAGGAGTTTTAAAAACAGTAGCTCTGGTGTGTTTTAAGAGAACACAGAGCCCAGGCCTTGTAGAAAGACTGCTCCGCGGGCACAGAGCCCTGCAGGTTCAGAGCCATGTGGTTTTCAGCGCAACTGCGGACCTTCCGTCCCGCTCACCCCATGTGAACCTGTGTTCCTGCCACGGGCGTCCCCACCAAAGGGTACACGACCAGGACCTGGCACAACTTAGATGCTGGAGTTATACCTGTTGCCCTGAGTTTGGGGCAAGTTACTTAAAGTGGCTGAGCCTCAGTGTGGCCATCTGAAGAATGGGAATAAAGCCAGCTACCTCTCACAGTTGCAGCGAAATCACAGATGACACTGTCTGCTGGTTCCCTACAGATAGTCTCTGGGAATGCTGGGGTCCTCTGGTAAGAAGGAGCCCACCCCAGCTGTGTCCTGCCAGATGATCTGGGATGGTGGTCAAGCTGCAGATTGGGCGTGTTGTAGGTGGGCACAGGTAACCAGGTTCTTAATGATCACGGACAATGAACCAAACACACAGAGATACTATAGTAGAAAGAGAACAGACCGATTAAGCAATAGTACACACTTCACAGAACATGGGAGCTGGCCAACTCTGAGCAGAGATTGACCTCAGGCGCTGGAGGGATTCTGTTCTTATAGGGCAGCTATTTCATGGCTAGTTTTGGCGGGGTTTTATTGTGCATATAGACATAGTTATATTACTTTTAAGCTATTGCACATGCAGTCTTCCGTGATTTTCCTTGATTGACCGCTGGGGAAGGGGCCCCACAATGCTAATTTACTGTGACACTGTTATAATGAAGCAGGGATCCTGTAGCATCTTCTGCACAGGTGCAGTCAGGATTCACCATGATTCAGCACTTTTCCGGAAAGCGGGGACAATGGGTCTTAGAACGGGAACTCTGTCCTGTATCGCTGTCCTTGTCTTAGCCCTGGGGCACCTCTGGAGTTTCCTCCCTCCTGACTGTCTCCTGCCTCAACCTTCCCCTGAGAGACATGGTTCTCAAAAATCTTATCGGGGTTGTTGAAGGGCAAAGATCATTCTTCTGTAACTTCTCCTAGCTTAGAGGGGGTGGTAGTCCCTGCCTATTGAGAACCACAGAACTCTCAACCTATTCTATCTAGAGCGGGGCTGTCCAACCTTTTGGTGTCTCTGGGCCACACTGGAAGAAGAAGAGTTGTCTTGGGCCCCATGTTAAATACACAAACACTACTGAAAACTGATGAGCAAGAAAAAGATTTTAAGTAAATTTAAGATTTTATGTTGGGCTGTCTTCATAACCATCCTGGGCCACATGTGGCCTGTGGGCCATGTTTCTGGTGAAAGAAATCCTAGTGAGTGTCAGCTGACAGAAATTTAAAAGACTTGAGAGGATTGCTGTCTAGTTTTGCTTCTTTTCCTATGTTCAGTTTGGAGGTTCCGAGTTCCCTGGACACTGTTTGCTTAATTCATGGTCCTAGTGAGTGTCCAGCCTGCAAAGCACTATAGGGAGGGAAACATTCCAGCACCTTCGAACAATTGCCTATCATCCTGAAGACTCCAGACCCACTGCTCTACCCAGGTAGCCTGGGTACGTTCCTATGTTCTCCACCTACGCAGACCCTCATCTTCCTGTGAGCCTTCAGGTCTGGGGCAAAGGAAGCGTCTTACTAGCAAAATAGTTTCTGACCCCGTAAGCCACCAGGAGGGGCACCAAGATGACCTTATTATAAAATGATTCTTTTCCAAGTCACAAAGAGGATACCAGGGTATTCTTTTATCTCATTTTTCCAGAGCTTTAAGAAATTGTACCTGAGTCTGAAATTTCCCCAGAAGGACCCCCAAGAAGTGTCTGAAGGCCCCCCCTTTTTACTGGAGGTAGATGTCATAGTGGGATGACGGCCTGAGAGGGGAAGTTAAAGTACCCCTATAGAGGCAAGCAAACCACTTTAGAAGTTTAAATTTGGCTGATTGGGTAAGAGTGGCTCCCCGTGGCCATTTCTGGTAACAAAATGACCGGCAGGCGCCTGTGAAGAGGCTCTGGCCTGGGTTGCCGTTTGCGACGATAGTATATACAAGCTAAAGACAAGGGTGGCTCGTTCCTGCAACTGTCCTTGGCAATGGGACCATTAGGAACCCTGAAATAGAAATTCTGGGTACAGATGCAGTAGGAACCTTTCCTACACAACAGGCAAGTGGGGTACAGGCACAGGTATAAAGGCCAAAAGTCAGCTGGGGAGGATGAGCATAGAATACTATCCGGGGGCCTCATGAGAAGACTGCCAAAGGAAGTGGGTCACAGCGCAGGTGCGGTGGTGACTGATATCCTGTGCTTTGCTTCCCTCCTGACTGTCTCCTGCCTCAGGTGTAGGTATCACTGGTGTTCCGACCGCTTGGACACATGTCTGGTTTTCCACGTCGTGTGTGGGAAGTGGTGAGGAGCCTGTGTTTATTGCAGGGCAGCTGCAAGTATTGTCATAATGTCAGTTCTTTCCCCAGAAGTACAGCAGTCACTGAGCGGGATGAACTGCCGGTGAGCTCATCTCTCTGAGCCCCTGGGCGTCTCCTTGTTTGGTTTCCCGCAGCACGGTGCTGACCTGGGCTTGTGCACGGAGCCTTTTGCTACGTGATTAAAGAGCATAGAACTGTCAGCTGCAGGCTAACAGAGACAAGAGAAGGGGCCATCTGATGGCCATCTGGACGACAGATCAGAGCATGGCCAGGAGAACTGTTGGAAAGGTTATGTTCAAAACCAGATATGCCCGCTGGCTACGTGAGGAGGTGGGAGAGTTTGCAAGGTAAAGCCCTGGACAGGATGGCATGGCCCGAGTGGAATTAGCCTGAGGATGTTCGTCGTGTCCCTTTTGGTGCCTGCGTCTCCTGCTCATGAAATGGGAGGTGGTCTGTCCTTAGCAAAGCATTGAGCTGACGGGTGGAGGCACTTGGAGAATTAAGTGATCGATAACGACGATTTTTTTCTTCAAGGCTGAGTGACTGGGATTCAAGACTTTCTTGGTCTTGGATCCAGGTATTGGGGAGGACAGGGTCTGAAGCTGCTCGGGGCTGTTCTGGGTGCAGGTGCCCCTCACAGAGGGCAGTGGCCCAGCCAGCTGTGCACTCCCTTTATGGGCAGGGTGCTTAGGAAGCTGCCTTCACCTTCATGCCCCGCCCACATGGCAGGGACCAGGCTGTCTGCTTAATCAGCAGAAACAGGGGGAAGAAGGAAGAATAAGGGAGAAAATGAAATTTCTGAAGCACTGCCTCTGTTCCAGGTGCCCTGGTAGAAGTGTATGCCCACACCTCAATTTGTATGTATGTATGTGTATGTATGTGTAAGTATGTGTATGTATGTATAGAACATCTGGTTTCCTGTGCCTCTTAGACGCAGTGCAGTTGTCTCTGGATTCCGTGATTTGGTCGGTCAAATCACTTGATGCCCTTTTTGTAGAATCTTTTGATTGCTGTTGTCCCTTTGGTGAAGCTCCAGCAAAGATAATAATTAAGGGAATAATTTTGGAAAACGATGGAAACAGGGCCACGCATTTTGGCTGTGTCCTGGGTTACTTGCCAATTCTGTGTCAACATTTGTTCTAGAGAAATTTCTGCTCAGAGTGGCGGTCCGTAAACGTATTCACATTCTAAGACAGTCAAACACAAGAAGGTCACGCAGGAAGCACCTGCTGTGTAAATTTTTAGAAAAGTTGACCAAACACTTAATCCGCCTGATCCCGCAGGGAAAGCGGGAGAGACTCCATGTAAAGCCTTCAGAAAACACAAAGCAGTTGCTGCATTTTCCTCATGGTTTTGTCTTGCAGAATCGGCTACCCAATTCCCATGTTTGCGGGATTCTGCATCATGTTTATCTCCACGATCAGTAAGTGTCTCATGTTTGCATTGGAGTCTGGGTCCCGGGATGGCCTCCGATGGGCCCAGGCGGGGAGCTGAGAGCACAGCTGGGGCGGGGGCAGGAGTGTTGGCAGAAACCGCAGAAAGAAGGGACAAGACCGGGTCTTGGTGGGCAGAAACACCGTGTGGCTGGTACAGAAACGAGGCGTTGGGTGAGTGGTCGAGGAGGGGTCTCCGCTGGCCTTGGCCGGGCCGAGGGTTCGGCCAGGCGGCCCTGACAGGGCCTGGCCCGCTCTCCCGGCAGTGTTCGCCTTCTCCAGCAGCTACGCCTTCCTGCTGATCGCCAGGTCGCTGCAGGGCATCGGCTCCTCCTGTTCCTCCGTGGCCGGTAGGTGTGGAAATGCCTGAGTGAGTCAGTGCCCGGGGCTCTTCGCTCTGTCGGAGGGACCACCAGCAGCATCCTGCTGGCCCGCCCCTTCATCCACTAGCTGGATCATTGAGGGAATCCAGCATTGGTGCTGGCGGCCAGTGGTGAGCCCTCGAAGAAGGTACCCTCCTCCAGTGGCCCCTGCTTGGTGTCACATTTTCATTCATTGGACAAGTTTGGGAAGCTCGCAGGTGTGGCTTGGGGAGGGAAGGCGAGTCACGATCATTCTGTCAGGGCGCCCAGAGCCTGGCTGTCGACTGACCTTTTCTTTCCCTGTGTAGGGATGGGCATGCTTGCCAGCGTGTACACAGATGACGAGGAGAGAGGCAACGCCATGGGGATCGCCCTGGGCGGCCTGGCCATGGGGGTCCTAGGTGGGTGAGGCCCACGGCGGAGGCAACCTGGGAGCCCGTCTGCCACTGGACAGTGACAGTCCTCCCCAGTTCCACGTGCATGCTGACAGATTCCCTCTCTGTCCCCTCTTATTGCCTGCTTTTGTGGAACCTTTGAAAGGCGGTGGGATCTTCCTGACACGGGAGAACCTGGGCTCCCCTGCTTCTACCCCTGAACTTGCTAGGGAACCTTGGGAAGCCAACCCCAGACTTCCTGGGCCCAGAGGTGAAATGAAGGCTCGAACAGGCTGGTCTGCCCAGATCCTTCCTCTCCTCTCACACGTTCTCTGAGTTACCATCGGCGAGGGCTTCCCGGCCTCCCCAGTCTCCCCCACCACCTCCCAGGTCGGCCTCCCAGACCAGGGGCCAGGATCTGGCTTAACAGGAGATCTGGATCCTCTCGCTCTTCTCTGTTGCACCCTGGCCTTCCTATGGGAGCCCGTGGTCCCCGTCTGTGCTCTTAAGAGAGGAAGTCCTCACTGACCCAGTTTCCTGTGTGCCTTTGGTGGCGAGTTCTTGTTCCCTCTGATCTTTACTTTGTGGTGACCCATAGAGTCTCTTGCCCATGTGCCAGACATGCAACCGCTTAGAGGCAGTTGCCGGGACAACTTACACCACTGGATATAACATGGAGTGGCCACCCCAGATAGCTTTTGGAGCAAAACAGAGTGAAACACAAGAAACAAATGGATGGTCCTGGTGGGGTGGGCGGGGCACCGGCCCCAGGGCCTGGCACGGTTCTCTCTCTCTTCCTTGCAGTGGGCCCCCCCTTTGGGAGTGTGCTCTACGAGTTTGTGGGGAAGGCGGCTCCGTTCCTGGTGCTGGCTGCCCTGGTGCTCTTGGATGGAGGTGAGTCCGCGTGGGGACCTTGGCCGTGACCTGGGCATATACGTTGACCGGGGTGCGGGGCCACGCCTTTTGTTTTTCTCTCGTTGTAGCTATTCAGCTCTTCGTGCTCCAGCCGTCCCGGGTGCAGCCAGAGGTAAGCCGCCGGGAGAGGAGGGCACTGGACCGGCCACGCTGACGCTTCTAATCCCTCTTTTCTTGACAGAGCCAGAAGGGAACGCCGCTGACCACCCTGCTGAAGGACCCCTACATCCTCATCGCCGCAGGTGGGGCTCCCTGCAGCCCCTGGTCCTTTCAGCCCAGGGGTGGGTGGGGGGGTGGGCTGGGTGGCGAAGACCAGTGTTCGTTTTGCTGCTGGACGTGCTGGGCTGTTAGGCAGCGTAAAAGGCACGGAGCAGGTCTGCATCGAAGAAGTGGTTTTCTTCCGCCGATGGTTTCTGACATGCAGCCAGGTTCCTGTGTTGTTTTTCATCTGGGGCAGAGGTGTCTGAGTCACAGGAATGCCCTGCAGCAGAGGTTTGTTTTGGGTCAACCTCGTCCCTGTGTTTGTGGCAAAGACCAGCACTGTTTGGCCTTGAACTTCTGGAAGGAATTCATGGCCTCCCTGCAGGCGTCTTAGCTGGGGGTCTGATTCACCTTGACACGCATGATCAGATGGCAATGGCAGAGCCCCAGAGGGCCGCGAGGGCACCTCCCTTTCTGCGGAGAAGCCGGGCCGGGACATTCCCTTTGGCTAAGAAAGCTCAGGCCTTTGGGTTCTTGGCCTAGATGGGCTTGAAGGAAGCCTCGGGTCCTGTGGCTCTCAGAGGGGATCATGGTTCTACATTGACAAAGGGTTCTGGTTAGCAGGGTGATGATGGACATTTGCAAAGAGACCCTGTACACATAGCTGATTTTAAGAAAATATCCCAAAGCAGCACACTTGTATTGAGTGCACTGGATTTTGGGGTCTCCCAGGACATCATTAGAAATATCTGTGTTCATGGGTGGACTAAGTAGTAATGGGATAAAAATACAATGAAGATTAAATTAAAAGGGAAAAAAGTAAAGACCCTGCTTACTTAAAGTAGGTCACATTGAAAAAAAAAAGAAAGAAAAATCTGTGTTCATTGCATAGTAGAACTTGGGTGTGGGACCCTCGGGTCGCCCAGGTCTGTGCGTGAGCTGGGATATCTGTGCCACTGAACCTCAGGCAGGTTCCTTCATCAATAAACTGGAACTCCCTTTCTTTGTTAATAAATCAGGAGAGTTAAACCGAGTTATCTCTAAGGCTTCCTCCAACTCCAAACTTTATGACTCTGGGAACCTAGTTGTTTAAATAATAGTAATAATAAACCCACCATCTTCACTATCCCCTGGATCTGCTATTTTTTTCTTACAAAAGTAGTGGGAGGAGTTCTGGGTATCCAAACTGATGGTCTGGCTCCAGCATGTGGGGTCTGGCTGTGCTTAAAAATGGTTCGGAACCCTGGAGACCCGAACCCGAAGCACAACTGGCCCTCTTGCTCCCTTACAGGGTCCATCTGCTTTGCGAACATGGGGATTGCCATGCTGGAGCCGGCCCTGCCCATCTGGATGATGGAGACCATGTGTTCCCCAAAGTGGCAGCTGGGTAAGGACTGGGGCGGGCTTTTCTGATCCTGGCTCTTTGGTCCCCAGGGTGGGCCTCACCATCGTAGCTCCGCTGAATGGTGGGTACCAGGACGATGACAAAGTGACTGGTTCTGTTCGACACTTAATGGGGTCAATGCTTGGGGCAGCAGTGAGCTTCGGGGTCCTCTTTTGGCTCTAGTGTCTGTATCTTCTGTGCCATCCTCGACGGATGCAGAATTCATACGGAGGCATCCGACCTGGGCAGAATCACTGAGGAAGCACACACGCAGCCTCTCCCCATGTTTCCGAACTGGACCAGTTATATTAAATGCACATGGGCGTGTGACACACATCTATGTTGCTGTTCTCTGTACGGCCAGTCGGTTGTCCCGGGACCAGTAGTCCTCGTGTCCCCATGTCTGATTGCTGCCTCCTCTGTCGGGTGCAAACTGACGTGTGTGCCTGGGTCCACTTCCGGGTTGTCTCTTCTGTATCATTCGTCTGTTAGGACTCCCGTGTCCACGCTTCCCTATTTAATTACTGTAGCTTTAGAACACTGTTTACTCTCAGGAAGGCATGTCCCTGCCCACACACCCTTTCCTTTAAGAATGTCGATTATCCTTCCTGGAGATTTATTATTTTTCCCTGTTCTTTCAACGTAAATGGCAGTATCTTCAGATGGAGACTCTCAGTCCTGAATTAAGTGGACATCTTTAGCGCCCCCAGCCTCCCTCAGGCAGCCTCATTTCCCCTCCGGCGTCAGCCCCCTGCAGGGGCGTCTTGCCAGACGCTGCCTCCAGGTTCGCACTTGTCCCTGTCCTTTCTGCCTCACAACAGCTGGCCCGGCCTGAGCACCTGCCTTTGGGGTTGTGCATGGAATTGCTGTGTTCTTTCATCAGATAGTCATTAAAAAGCCTTGAGTGCCCGGAGGAGGAGAGGGGACTGCAAATGGACGTGAGTTTCTCTTCGGAGTGAGGACAAGGTTCTGAAATTAGATAGTGGGGATGATTGCACAGCCCTATGAATGCCCTAAAAACCAGTGACCTGTCCACTTTAAGAAGGTGAATTTTACAGCGTGGGAATTATGTCACAACACAAACACAAAGACGAGCTCCAAACAATAGCAGTCATTCAGTGAAGGAGGAAAGATTCTTGGCGCTAAGCTCAGGCTGGTTCTTAGACAGAAAATTTGGCCCTGAACTTCCTGGTTGTGGAGACGGAGGAAGCCCGGAAGCTCCGAGAGAGAGTGCGTCCCTTCGCAGAAGGGATGGACTCGTTCTAACTCCGAGTTAGCAAGTAGGGATGAGACGCTCTTCCTGTCTTGCTCCTAGCCCCGTGGAAGGTGTTTTTCCAGGTTTCCTCTCTCTGTGGTCCCTGTGGTGGTTTGGGCCTCTGGTGTTTCCAGCAGGTGCCCCGTGTTTGGTGGCCCAAGGCTGGGAGGGCCTTGCGCTGGCTTTGCGGTGCTCTTGGGCCGAGGTGCTCTGCTGACCTTTCGACATCTTCACTTAATGGACTCCTCACCCTAATTGAGTGCACCAGGCCCTGTGCGGGCACTTAACCTGCTTTGTCCTCTTCCTCTCCAGACACGGCCTGAAGCTTTCCTTATAAAGTCTTTAAAGTCAGTCCGAGCCCCTGGGTCATCTGGACCGGATGGCAGGCTGCAGGCCACCTCAGTTTCCTGTGGTGGGGCTTGTCACCCAAGCCAGACGGTCCCCTGTCCACCAGTGAGATCACCCCGTTCTTGCCTCTTGGGTCTCTTCAGGAGAGTCACTTTTCTCTACCTGTCCCATGTCCTCTGCACAGGGAGGCATGACACCTCGTGTGCTGTCTGTAGCTTGTGGCTCACCCCTGCCGGTGCCTCTCAGGCCCTCTGAGCCATGGGGAGGAGGAGGGTGCCCTGGGAGACACGATGAGAGGACCATTCCCCTGAGTTGAGGACCCGGTGCCAAGCGGCACAGCCCTGCCTCCAAGGCCCCTGAGGCTCAGCCTCTCCCTGGCCAGGGTCTTGTGTGAGCCTGAGGGAAGCCGGGCTGCCCAGTCGCTTCCCCGGCCATTTTCGGAGAAGGACCCTATTGCTGGGAGGCAGAGCAGAGCAGCGTGGCTCGTGACAGCTCCCGCTGAATGCTCCTAGAACCAACCATCCTGAAGCCCGACCGTCTGGGAGGCTCGGCCTTCTGGAGGCTTGATGGCTTTCATTGCTTACGGAGGCGCAGTGACAGGCCAGGGCACCGTGGGAGGGGCCCCGACACAGCCTGTCTGTGTGCTGAGAGCTGCCTGGACGAGGAAGGCCCTGGGCCTTTGCATTTGGAGGGTGGTGAGCACCTGCCGACCATCAGTACCACCACGTGTGTCTGATTTACGCACTCAGGTGATTGATGACAAAGCCACTGTCGGCTGTTTGTGGGCAGGGCTCAGAATCAGACCTGGTACATCTGATTGCAAAGAAAAAAAAAAACACTGGAATTCTGAACATGAAGAGTTTGGAAGGCCATCTTTCAGAAAGAGAGTGTCCTGCTGTCCTAATAAAAATACGGCCCAGAGAGAGCTGACGGGGATGAGCCCCTGGCAGCCAGGGCTTCGCTGCTTTGAGTGGGCCGCTGCCCGCCGCAGAGGGCACGGGCAAGGCCACCAGGGCAGCAGCTGGACGTCGGCTCCATGCCCCCGGGGTTGCGAGGCCCCTCTCCTGGGAGAGCACTCCACCTTGGACATCCAAATTTCCGTCGCCTCGGACTCGGCCACGAAAGTGACCACACAGACATTTATTTTTTGACATGGAAAGGTGTTCCTAAAGCCAATTGAGAAAAGCCGGACATAGAAGACTAGGTATAATCCCATCTTTTAGGAAAAAACAAACAAAATCCAGTGCGCACACTTGTTATTTCCCTTGTAAGGGAAAATAACTGTGGTGATTATCCGAGTGATAGGGTTTGGGGTTCGTTTTCGCTTTTTCCTTTGTCCTTACCTTGATGTTCCCTGATGTTTCCACGCCTGTGGTCTGCTGTCCCACAAATAATGAAGGAGGGGAGGGCAGGCTGAGAAGCCACTGGGGCGTGCGGGCTGGCAGGCACCCTGCTCCGACCTCCAGGCGCTGCTGGTCCGTGCGTGTGGACAGCTCGCCACTGGGCAGAGACGGGGCGAGATGGAGCCGCTGATAGAGAAATGAACTTCACGTCTGGCGTGTCTCCACAGCCCCGTGTGAGGGGTGAGCCGTGCGGGCCGGCTGGGCTCGGGCAGCTGCCGGATATTAGCTGCTCGGGTGCCGGCTGGGGGCTGGGTTTCATCTGCTCTCAGCGCCGCTGCGGTGCCTGCGATGATTAGTTTTCCTAACACTTGACTGATATCAGTCCTGATATGGTGTCCTTTTCATAAATTTACAGGCGTTGCTTTCTTGCCAGCCAGTGTCTCTTATCTCATTGGAACCAATATTTTTGGGATCCTCGCACACAAAATGGGGAGGTAAGATGAAAGGAAAACAACTCTTACTCTCTTATAATAATGTCAGTCTTTAAAAAAAAATTCTGTTTCTGCTTGGGCTGTTACAAGTCATTGTTTTGATTCCCATTGAAAATTTGGACTGGGGAAAAACAAGGGACTGTCATGGACTGATGGTGCTGTTTTGTTTTTTGGTAGGTGGCTTTGTGCCCTTCTAGGAATGGTGATCGTCGGAGTCAGCATTTTATGTGTGAGTAAAAGGCAACCTTGAACCAGTGCGAATGGTCGGCAAATAACGCATCTGCTTTGGGCGCGAATCCCTGAGAAATATCTTTTAGCAGTTTGAAGCTTGTTGATACTGAGTTTTATTACAGCTTTCATTTTCTTCTCATTTTTTATCCTTGTAAACATGTTGAACAAGACTCTCCAAGAGCAACATTTTCATTTCATGTCAGTGGGAAGCTATTTGCGGTGTTCTCTGATGTAGCTGCAGTTTACTCACCCCGCCCCTGCGATCTGAACTACTACGAAGTCTTAACACTGTAGGGCCACAACCCTGGAACAACAGCCAGATGTCTTTCTAGAATAAAACATCATCTACCGATGGCCAATATCTACCCCCCAACAGAGGTCTTCGGGGGCCCTTGTCAGAAATGGAGGCTGATCTTTCACATCCCGGAGCTGAGCAGTTTCTCCTGGCACCCACACAGACCCTGTTTCAGCTTCAGCTTGAAAACTTTGGAGAGTCCGGTTCTCCCCAAGCCCGTTCTCCTTCCCGTTTCCTTCAGAAGGGAATGTGCACACCTGGCTGGAGAGAACATATTTTTCAGACTTTCCCAGATGTTTTAGAGTTGGATATCCTGTTATTTTTAGTGTAATGTTTATTTTCTCTTACAGATCCCTTTTGCAAAAAACATTTACGGACTCATAGCTCCCAACTTCGGAGTTGGTTTTGCAATTGGTAAGTCATGTGAGCCTGGTGCCGCCCATTTAAAACTGTTTTCCCATTACTAAAAAGATTGCCTCTTACTCGGGCAGACCATAATTACTCAACCTAGAACTTCTGGAAGCTTGAGAGGAGGCTGTGGGCAGCCAGGCTGCAGTGCAGCCTGTAGATTGTCCACAGAAAGACGTTGCTCCCACGTACTAGTCATCTGTTTCCTGAAAACCAGTGTTTTGCAAAGCCTGATATTTGCAGAAGCAAGCAGATGCTCCCAGGCTGTGCGCGGGCAAACAAGAGCCCCCCACGCAGAGCGCGTTGCCTGGGTTCAGATCTGCGAACAGACCTCCGCAGAGGAGGCGGAGGGACCAGGACTTTGCGTGTTCGGTACAGAAAAGGCAGGCTGACGCAGCGATGACCAGCTGTGCCTCAGGGATGTTCACAGGCAGAGGAGATGGGTCTTCGAAACTTGAGGAGCAAGAATATGTTAGGAAAAAGCCTGTTGATATTTTGGATAAATAGTACACGTTTGTTTCTCATTTAGAACACACGGGCTGATTATGATACAAGTAAATGCTGAGTCTATCACAGGCAAAGGCTGGAATTTAGCCTTTGGTACGGCAGAGAGAAAGAGCGGGGCCTTTGCCAATGCCTGGGCCAGGTTAGGTCCCCCTGGCGTATACACGTCCTCTCTCGCACCTCCGCAGCATCCGTTACAAGTATAATTCATTTTCTTTTTTTTTTTTTTAAAGATTTTTATTTATTTTCAGAGAGAGGAGAAGGGAGGGAGAAAGAGCAATGTATCGTTGCCTCTCACATGGCCCTCATCGGGGACCTGGCCCGCAACCCAGGCATGTGCCCCGACTGGGAATCGAACCGGGACCCTCTGGTTCCCAGCCCGCGCTCAATCCACTGAGCTACACCAGCCGGGCCGTATAATTCATTTTCAACTCTTTAACACCCACCTCTTCTGTTCTCCCCTGTGTCCCCACATCTTGCACATATTGAGTGATCAGCCAATACTAGATGGATGAAAGACATTTCCCTCATTTTCCTGCCCCTAGGACTGGGGGAGGTAAGAGAAGTCTCGTTTGAGTGCCTTACTGGGTGTGTTCACAGTCACGGTCTCATTGTAGCCAGTCATTTCCATCCCCATCGGACAGGTGGGAAACCGCTGTTCCGACAGATAAGTGTGACCGGGCTCACGCAGCCAAGGGATTGGGGCCCAGAACTCTGAACACACGCTCTCTTCCTTAATGCTTCCTGCCCCCAACTATTGTCAAGAGACCAGAATCCATAATCCTGGTTTTGGAGGTGGTGGCTTTTTGTTCCCCCAATAATGAGCAAGCCTCTTTGGGTTTTAGTTTCCTGAGTAGGGTTGATTGGTCCTTCAGACTCCCTCCTGTTCTGGTTCCTTCTGATCCTCCTAACTGTGTGAGGCCCAGGTGTGGATGGGGAGGAGACTGCGTGAGGCCTGTAGGGGTGTCCACTTTTTGAGGGCAAGGGACAGGTGGACCAGAAACTAGTGAATCATTAGAGCAGCAACAGGAAGCAGGTGAGGGGTCCACACAGCCAGTAACCAGCACCCGCTGGGTCAGAAGAAGGCAGGTGGGTCAGCAGAGGACTGGGTGCCCTCCAACAGAGGGCAGACCTTCCAGACAGGGAGGCCAAGGTGAGGAGAGATGGAGAGCAGACAAATGGTGGCCTGGGTTCCAGTCCCAGTCTCAGCTGCCTACATACGGCCTTCAGTGAAAGGTGTGCTCTAGGGCAGGGGTCCCCAAACCCCAGGCTGCAGACCGGTATGGGCCATACAGCAGGAGGTGAGTGGCAGGCAAGCAAGCAAAGCTTCCCTCACATTACCACTTAGGTTCTGCCTTTTGTCTTCCACCTACCGCCCCCCAACCCATCCTTGGAAAAATTGTTTTCCACAAAACTGGTCCCTGGTGCCAAAAAGTTGGGGACCGCTGCTCTAGGGAGTCTGCCTCACGAATGGCAGGTGGGAATGACAGAGGCACCTGGGCTGTGAGGGTAGGACACAGTCCTGATATTCATCCCATCTTCAGCTGACGACAGTTTTCTACAGACTGTGTTCCCTGACCCCACAGGCATGGTGGATTCATCGATGATGCCCATCATGGGCTACCTGGTGGACCTGCGGCACGTGTCGGTCTACGGGAGTGTGTACGCCATAGCGGATGTGGCCTTCTGTATGGGATATGCTATAGGTGAGGACGGCGGCTCTCCAAAGCCACCTTTTATCTGCATGCACGACAGAGAATGCCTACTGAAAACGACTTAAACCTTTGCATCTTTCTGTGTGCGAGACGTTTGCCAAGAGCTTTATCTAATTCTCCGTTTCCTGAAAGGTCCTTCCGCCGGTGGAGCTATCGCGAAGGCAATTGGATTTCCGTGGCTCATGACAATTATTGGAATAATTGATATTCTTTTTGCTCCTCTCTGCTTTTTTCTTCGAAGTCCACCTGCCAAGGAAGAAAAAATGGTAAGAAAACTTTAGGATGGATTGAAGTATTTCTCGATCATTTTAGTGTGGTCTTCTGGAGAGTTTCACAGTGGCTTAATTCTGAAATATATTTCTGCTCCTTTTGGGCACAGCTCTCCAAACATAAACGGGAAGGGTTTCTTTTTAGTTTATACCACATAGGGCAGCTACTTCTTTTATTATATCAATCACTGTGTTTGTAAATTTGAAGAATAAAATTAGTTTTGTGCCTAGATTAGCAGTTGCTATTTTGTCAAGGAACTATAAACACAGGACAGCTTAATTTTCTATGGTTCCTGAAAATCATGACTGTAAATATATATATATATATCCCCTCCTGGGCTTACACCTAAGGTTAGCCATTGTTTCGTGCCGTTTGCTTTTCTCCTGACCCTGAGAGTTTTTAGTAATAGTGTGTTAGTCCTTACTGCACGGGACTCTGGAGGTGGTTTCAGTGTAGGTAACAGACCCTTGTGGAAAAATACTGCATGTGCACCTTTGGGCACACATGAGCACACACAACCTTGAAATGCATAATTTCGTGACAAGAATCATAGCTTGAAGCAGGATAGAATATAGGTGTTCCTCTTCTGAACACATGCAAGCTTATTGATTCTAAATCAGAATTCTGAAATGCATCAGCCATTTTAACCTTTCCGATAAGCACTCATAGCCCGAGGTGGTGGGTGTTGCTGATTTTTTTAAACATCAAATGGCGATAGATACTCATCCAGCTAAAAGAGGGCTTTAGATTAGGAGTGACTGAGAGAAACACAGCGAGGGGAGGCGGCACTTTTCGTTCATCAATGGGTATGACGTTCCCTTGTGATGCTCTCCTGGGAGGGTCACCCACATTCTTCTGATGATTGCACCGAAATGGGCCTTGATGCTGTGATGTTTCTTCAACTGCCCTTTTATGATTTTCCCCAAATAGTAGCTTCAAAGATAGACACAGGCCCTGAAATTAGGTTATCTGAAGCCTTATTTGTTTGGGGCATTTTTTGCATCTATTAATCTGTTCAGTATAGTTGAAAACTATATCCAGCACTGTGCCCTTTATCACACGGGACTTAACGAGATAATTTTGAGTTACTCATGACTCATTTGACTCAGAGAAGAAACTGGAAGGCGCTGTGTGGAAACATCCCGACGGAAGTTACCCCGTCCTCCCTGCCCCTTGCTTGCTCAGCTGCCTCTCCGTAGTGCTTTTATTGTATGTCTCTCTGGGGTTTACCCGTTTTCTGGCCTGGCTGTCTAAGTTCCTTTCCATCTTTGTTGGACCCCAGCACAGTACCTTGCCCAAATCAGGGTGAGAAAATTCTCAGTGCAACAACTGGAAACTGTCATTCTGTTGCCACGGCATCAATTTGATTAAGGCCGATCACCTACAAATGCCTCTGTCACCCAGGAGACTGTTTAAGACCATCAAGAGATAGTGCAGGACTGTCTCGCAGGGGAATTCCACGGCTATTTTAGAGGGTTGCTGGGAGGATTAAATGAAAGAAAGAATCCCAATAGAGAGGTTAGCTCGTGTCTGGCACATAGTAGGTGCTCAAGAATTCTTGCTCTTACCTAAATATCCAACTTACTCTGTCAGCTCAGCTGATGAGCGGCCCCCTGTCTCATTCTCCCCGTCTTCCCTCCAGCTTCCTTTTGCTATTCAGACCCCAGAACTGCCGAATGGGTTTTCCTAGCCAAGGCAGCAGGGGCTGTTGTGTTATCTGTTGTTTGGCAGCTTGATGGCTTATCAGAGGGAGCAGAGGAAACGGTGACGTCAGAGGACAAGGGAGGGCGCAGGGCGGGGCTGGGGGGAAAGCCTGCCCAGCCAACTACTGCTGGAAGATCCGAAAAGCGAGTGACAGCAGAGGCTGCCCTGGCCCTGCAGCTTTTCCTTCCACACTTCAACCACTGCTTTCGTTCGTTTAAAAAGAAAAGTGCTGAAGGAAGTGGAGGAAACAATCCTGAAAGGCAAAGCAACAATCATTGCAGGCTTCCAGAGAGCCGCTTTCACCGCGAAATGTCAGACTCCTTAATAAGTGCCTGGCAAGATGAATTGTTAAAAACCGGAGAAAAAGCGCATCTCGCTGCCCATAACTGATGCCACCATTGAAGGCATCGTCTCAGATGCCATTTAAGGGCACGTTGGCAGCATTTGAGGGCAGCAGCCAGCATTGCTGCCGACTCACTGTGCAAACTGATGGCACCTAATGATCAGGAGGACCGAGGGCAAGACAGCAGGTGCCGTAAAGAGAAATAATCGATTACCGCCCCTTTGAGTGTCAGCGTTCAAGACCAGCTGTTACCACGTGCAGGAGGGTGTGAGCGCCGGAATAAGAAACATGAACCTTAGCACATAATTCTGTCATTGGGCAGCGTTCTGATAGCGTCGTGTCTGCACTTAGGCTATTTCATATTGAGCGACCTAATGTCATTTTCACAGACCCCAAGTCGCACACTCAGGAACTGGTTCAGGAGCATGGGAGTTTTCCTTCCATTTGGTTCACTGGATTTTTTGTTTTTGTAAAAATAACCAGTGTTGAGTTAGCGATACAGGTGGAGAGAAGTAAACTGTTACCGAAGCACCTCGCCTGGGCAAGTACAAGAAGTATCAACACAGGCATTTGAGAAAACCTGTATTCTAGTTATTATGAGACAGCTAACCGCAGGTGTAACTTGCAGAATAACCAGCTGAGAATAACCGTTCTGCTATGGATTTGTTTTTCTGGCTGAGGAATTAGTTTTCAAGAGAGGACACATTTCTTACATCTTACTTGGGAAGTTTCTCATGGCTGCCCAGACAGGAAAGTAGGTGGTTTGAGGATCGTAGCTTTATTTTTCTGGGGGCTCTGAGCTCTCCTCCTTCCAGCTGGTTCCTGGATGCTGTGGGTCGGGCAAGGACGGGGCCGCCAGAAGCCAAGCAGACTGCATATTGTCGTCTGTTTAAATAGTGTGTCCCTTTGTCGGACACTTACACAGTGGATGCAAAACCATCACTTTTCTTTTTTTTTTTTTTTTTGATATGGTAGATAAAACGTTTGTAGCATGCAGGCTTGGTATTTTTCCAGGTCTTAAATCCTAGAACTCTGACATTTAATGCTTTTACCGTATACTATCCCGGCTTCCCGTTTGTGTTATCTTTACCACCACATTTGGTTCAATGTGTTTTTACCACTTCAGAGATCTGAATTCCAAGGGTGACCTCCTCCTTTTATTTTCTCTTCCGTTGAGAGTCAAACACACCTTTCTCCGCACAGCAGGGTACTGAGTGCTGGCTTCTGTGACCAGGCTGCTCATGGCCACTCTGCGTGACCCTCACGCACTGGACTTACCCACTTGACCCTGGCCCTGCCTTACTTTTCAGGGCACTTTTGGAATGCTACGCACCACCTAGCTTATTTAATCATGTATAACTTAAAAAACAAATAAACCTGTTGTACAATACATCTTTCGAAAGAGGTTCAGAAGCCAGTAAGCTAGGTTTTAAAAGCTAAAGAACAGTATTTCAAGGAAGAACACTTCTTTACCTGGAACAGGCTGTGTGGTTCCATTGAACTGGTAAATTCTCCGTTTCAATCTGTCTGGTGTCGGTTGGTCTGACCAAACTGGTTTCCTTGCCACACGGCTTGTGTCTGTATTACGTGCCCGGTGCTTAGATCCGGGGGCCTGTGAGACGTGCACACAGATATACGGTCGGGTCCAATGGAAGAGTGATGGCTGTCCTTTCCAAGGCCACCCTGCTGCCTTGGGCCAAGGGTCAAGTCCCTGAGCCTGGCATTCAAGGCTCTGCAGTCTGGTTCCAGTCGGGCTTCCCTATGACTGTCCCTCTGTGCCTATCATTAGATCTCCGTGGTGGCAAGGCTGGCTTCTGGTGTCCCTGGTTTGACTTCAGGTCCCATTTGGTAAACAGCCTACGCTGCGTCCATCCCCTCCTGCCTCACGGCGCAGGTTCTTTCCAGCGTTCCGGGTTCAGCTCCACCCGCGTCTGTCCCAGGCGGCCTCCCCGAGCACCTGACCCACAGTGAGCACCTGCCCGTGAGCCCCTCGGAGCCTGCCCTGCCCCGTGCAGCGAGGCAGCTAAGGTGCTGGTGTAGGACCTTCAGGGCCCTGACCCACGGGCCTGGCAGGAGCCCCTGAAGCTGCTGTCAGCTGTACGACCCTGCTGTAGCCCCAGATGACCTCATGTAACTAGGACAGTGATTCTCGTGGCAGATCAACACCACTCCCATGTGAGGGCCTGAAATTCATTTTTAGCCTGTTTTCCCTCCCCCTAAGTGATTCTTTGAGGCACACATTTCTTTGAGGACCATTAATGTAGGGAGATGAGACCTTGAGCTCTTTGGGGGGTTCATTAAGCCTTTTGTGCAAGAAGGGAAGGATGGTCCTGGCGAACCATGTCAGTGGTCCCAATTACTTATTTTTATAAAACGATCCCTTTATTAAACACATGTATCAGTTCACTTGGCAAGAAGCATCATAAAAAAAATGGAGCTAAGTTTGCAGCTGACGATTGGAGCTGGCGGCCCAGGAAGTCCTTATTTTAACCCAAATCAGTTCTTGGGAAATAAGGGGGCTAAGCACTGAGTGGAGCCAGAGAAGCATATCAGATCCGAGGGATGAGAACTGGGAGAAGTAGCCGACAAGCCCTGATGGAGACGGCAACAGGCCACACTGGATATTGAAGTAGGATACATTGTAGCGTATACAAACGTGTCCACCATATTTTCCAACCACTCAGAAAGGTATGAGGAGAACAGCTTACGTGGAAGAAAGCTCCAGAAGACATAACCTGGAGAATCCACTTTAGTTGCACCCAGCGTCCCTCTGCCTCCTGGTACCTCCTAGCGGTACCACGGCGCTCCGAGGTCGCTTTGGCATAGACTGTCTGGCCTCACGCTTCCCCCACTCCAGCTGGACGTCCCCTGGTCACGTTCTTTAACCTCGGTGCGGACAGGAAGGGTATCAGCCCACCACATGGGGTGACTTGTGAGGGATTTCATGGAAAAGGCTTAGCCTGGGCCTGGCCGATACTCATCAGCTGTGTTGTCAGCCCGTGCTGGGCCCACACACTTTCGGGGGAATAATGAATGACTCGGGTGCTCATCATTTGAATATCAATTGACCGTTTTTTTCCTTAATTTTCAGTAACAAGGGAAGGCACAAGATTTTTATGTTCTCCAGAGGAATGTCTTTTAAAAAATCATACATTTAAGCAGGAGTTGGGCAGCCAGGAATTGGGGAGAGGTGCTCAAGTGCCATTTATGGAAAGGGCCATGTGACGTTTAGTCTAGGGGAAACTAAGGGGCTCTAACTGTGGTCTTAAAATGTTGTAAGGGCAGCAAGGGCAGTCCGTGACGGCGGCTGGAATCAGAACTCGATCCACAAAACAGAGGAGACAGGCTCAGGCACATTCCTAATGGGAGAGCTCACCTCATCGAGGAGAGAGCAGGTTGCCGAAGTGAGCTCTGTAAATAGACATGAGATTGGGTGATTGCCAGGGACCACCCCCTCGCCACTTCCAAGATTCTAAGTGCAACTCTTCCTAAACCTAACCTGCACCCCCCTCCCTTCATGGCTTACAGGCTCCCCCAGAACGACTGACGGCCCCTGGCAGGTGTAATGAAAGTACTGGGGAGACTGCTTCTGCTTTGTCCCGTTGCCTGATGTTTTTGCTGAGTGTGGAATCACAGGTTTTCTGGGCCGGGCACCTGGCAGTTGCGCCAAAGGACTGGTCAATAGTGGGTGGTTCGTTCTTTCTCTCTCTGTTCCTTCCTCTTTCCTTTCCTCCTCCTTTCTTTTTCCCTCCTTCCTTCCTTCCTTCCTTTCTTCCTCTACACACACAAGTGATCCTTAAAAACGGTAGGTTAAAACCACCTTATCTTTATGAAATAGGAAGTTAATATATCTGCACTTTGTTCTCTTTTAGGCTATCCTCATGGATCACAACTGCCCCATTAAAACAAAAATGTACACTCAGAATAACATGCAGTCGTATCCGCTAGGTGATGAAGAATGTGAAAGGGACTGAGATCCTCCAAAGTCATCCAAGTATTTAATTGTGTCAAAGTGTCTCCAGTGAAATGACTCCTCCAGAACCGCCGTAGTTGCCCCATTCATCCCTGGTGAAAGAGTAAAGCACCGAAGGGTATCATTTCTTTTCCATGGTTGTGATCGATTGCCAATAGCCTTATAAAGAAAAAGCAGCTTTTCTAGGGGTTTGTATAAAGTGTTGAAAACTTTATTTTATGTATTTGGTTTTATTAAATATCATACAATATATTTTGACGAAATATAGTGTAAATCTATAAATACTTGAATCCAAATCAGATATAATTTTTTAACTTACATTCACAAACACTTGGGCAAAAAAAAATCTTATATTTTTTCTGAATACTGGTAATGGGTGTTTAAAACTAAAGCACACATTATCTCCGAAATGCTTCCAACAATAAGAAACTAGAAGGAAGTCTGAAAAGACGGAATCAAGTCAGACAGCATATGGCTATGTAGCGACACTGAGTGTGGAGTTATTCAACCTGTAACTATTATCAGTATACTCATGAGGTAAAAGCTAGTTCTCGCAAGTACAGAGGAACTTTCAGTTATCTTTTGGATTTATGCATAAATTGTAGCTGGCATTGGTTATCTCTGTGTAATCGCCTACCTGGAAACAGCTGGTTATAAATGATGTTTACAGGTCACGTGGTTGGAGAGAACATTAAACTCAGCGAGGGGGAAAGAAATAGTAAGTGCTCTGAAAGCAGAGAAAAGCACCCAAATTAACACTTTTGAACAACTTGAAGCTTTCCCTTTAAGATATATACTTGATTATCTTGCTGGAGGAAAGAACACAGGGTAGGTGTACCTCATCTGTCAAGGTTGTTTACAACACGAGGTGAATAGCTGCCGTCTTGGACCCGTCTGGGGCTCGTCCAGGTGTTTTCTAGGGATCTATTAATTTGGAGTTGTCTGAAACTACTCTTTTCCAGACTCTGAAAGTTGTTCACGTTCATGTGAGACAGTTTTAAAGATGAGGAGGAATGAAAAATTATGTCTTGAATCGTGAGGAAAACAGGTAAAGGTAACGGGGTGGGGGGGGCGCGAGACACACCCCCTTTCCCAGGCAGGAAGGAAACCAAGCGTCTAGAGATGTCTGTGTTACCTTGTCATCTGCTGCTGTGTCACGTGGTTTTTCTAAGCCTGACATGGACGTGCCTTTCCAGTGCAACGACAAATACTGTGCTAGTGAACACCGTCGAGTGTGCATCAGGTTTTGTAGGAGCTGTGACTGCCGTTTGACCGTAGTGTGGAACGTCCCCAGTGATACCTGCTGCTTCTGTAGTTCTGTCCGTGCAAAAAAAATCACCCAAGGGCAGTTCTTTTGTGTTAAGCTGCAACCCTGTTAACTTGGACAGCGAGGGGCAAAGGACTTTTTGGCACAAGGACTCATCCGCCCTGTAATTCTCTAGAGAACTGAGCTAATAGTCCCTCCCCATTGGTTTTAGGAAGCTTTTCGGTGGGGCTCTGCCTGAGCGGAAGCCTGCTGTCAGGAGCAGGGCGGTGGGAGCTAACGTGCTTCCTGCTCACTGATTCACACCGGGCACCTGACAGCCGCCCGCTGCCCTGGGACACGGTCTGTGGACACTGGTGAAGCTTCCAGGCAGGTGGCTCTCTCCTTCTGTAGGGGAGACCCTCAAAGACGAATGGGCGACACATCAGTTCTCCCGAGAGGGTCTGTGGTTCTCCCTGCCCCAATACCGTATCATTTATTCCTGCTGTAGTTTGGCCTTGCAGGCTTCAGTCTCTTCAAGAATGCCTGGTAAAGACATGCCTGCTATTGATTCCTAGAGATAACATAAGAGAGAGGTGGAGTTTTTCAGGACTGGTTAAGGAGCAAAAGGTATCAACTATCTGAGAGGGAAAAAGGAATTATAGGGTCTTACACGTTGCTAATATTCTGGGATTAGCCAAGTCTGAAAAGAGAGGCTTTAGGGGAAAAAAGAATGTCCAAACAAAGAACATGCAGCTCTCTGAAGATGGCTTTTTGAGCAGAGGTGGTTTTTATGTTTGTGCCTGGCAAACAGGTAGAAAAGCCTTAATGAGGTAGCAATGACCATTCAGTTCTTTCTTTTGATTGCTGAGTGTACCTAACTCGTGTTTTAGCTGTTCACTTAATAAATCTCCTGAACACCACTGTGCCTGTTTGTATTCCTTTATACACCAGACATTATCGCTGGGACCAAATACATAAGAAGGTATAATGGACTGTTGACATTTAATTAAAAACTGTCCTTCTCTGCTTGCAGGTATCACGTAAAACCCACTCCACATTTGTTTGAAAAATGTTTTATATTGAAATAGGTAGCTAGTCACACGTTGTCAGTATAGAAAAACTCAGTAAGTTATCCTTGCATCTCTAAGAGAGATATTTTCCTGATTGTTGCAAACAGGCATATCTGATAAAACTGAAACTCTGCAGCCATTGAGAATGAAGTTCTGTAAAACTTACGGCTGCTGTGTGTGTGCCTTGTAGGGGTGGGAGTCTAGTTTTCATCAGATCTTCAAAGGGGACCCATGGCTTAAAAAGGATTAGGGGACCCTCCCCCCTTAAAAGGAAAAAAGCTATTATCTCCATTTAGAAAAACACAATACGTTTTTAAATAAGTGATTTTAAATTTATTCACTTTTAGTGGGCTTAAAATTTTATGATCTTTATTATCTTACTATTTTTAAGAGCCAAATACCTTCAAATTGCCTTTCAAAAAATTCAGATATACTTTTAGAAATTGACAATACCCTCAAATTTTTAGCTGTTTTCTTTTCTCAAAATCACACATGGTCACATAGTAGTCAAGTAGTTCTGATATTAAAGGCTTATATTTAAGGCTGGACATTAAGAAATGTAGCATATTAATTCTGACTCCAAAACAGTGCTAAAGTGTTGCTCAACTTGATTATCCAACCCAATCATGAAATACCAATGTAGAAAATACATTCTAAATAGTGTAATTACTAATAAATAGGTAGCAGAGGCAAATCCATAAATCTGGTATCTTAAAGCTTCAAGAAACGAGTAAAACCCAAATTTAATGCTCTCAGGCAATTTTCCGAACAGCACTTCCGTCAGCAGCAGTAGACCGCGGAGCTTGTCTGCATGGCCAGGTTCCCCCAGGGCTCATTGCAGAGATGCAGCGATCGCCCTTTCCAGATGCCACCAAATGAAGATATTCTTGTTTTCTGTGGTAGTTTCTCTTTATTGTTTTTAAGCTATCGATAACATAGCATGGCAGCAAGATTACATCAGGAATGTAATATAATACAACTGTTTTCATCGAAGCCTCCCCCCTAACTCCCCCCTAGGCTATTTGGAGCGTTCCCTCTGCACTAAAGCACACCCACGATGCAGCTTCTGCTTCTCCCAGCACACGCACCAAACACCGCACTACGCGAAGGGCCATTTCACAAATACCATGAGCAGCGTTACTGAGCCTGCCCCGGCTGTGGTTCTACAGCGTGAAGTACTTGGAAAGCATGAGTAGATTTTTATGAAACCAAAGTTTCGCCGTGTTTCTACAGCTCTTTCAAACGCATCGGTTTCAGCAGCATGCTTGGATGTCAGTCACTAAAACTTCCACGGTATGATCCATAAACACCAGCCACTTACAGACACTCTGCCTTCCCGGTTATCGATGGTAAGTTATTTTTGTAAGATGAACGTTGGTTATTGCACTGGGCAGATTGTTTCAAGCACTTGTTACAGGACAACATTTTAGCTTTCAGAGAATTTTGTGCATAAAGACTTCTACAGCAGTGTTCTTTGAAAATGCAAGCATGCTTAAATAAACAAGGGGGGGCATACACAGCTATATTTTTGTTATTAACTTGGCCAAGAAAGTATTGTTTCCTAAGATTTCACTTAATAGTGGACATGAGAATTGGCTGCTGATATTAAAAGTGGAATAACTTTTCTACCCTCAAAAATGTTTTTATTGCCCATGTAAGTCATGCCTTTTATTTGAGTAACTTTTTACTATTCAGAGCACTTAGTTATGCTGTTGTTTCCCTCACAACAATCTCGTGAGGTACAGTAGATCTTGTTTATTCCTACTTGGAGCTGGAGCACGAAGCCCTTTTGTGGCCTGCCTATGGTTATACAGTTCATTTACAGCCAATGGAAGAGCCTGAACTTAAAGCTCTAGTGTGGTGTCCTAGGCTACAGATTTGGGCCAGAATCCATACTATTATTATACTATGCCTTTTTCTGCCAGCCATACAAGCTTTATATATAGAAAACTAGATGGGACAGCTTGTATATATATATATATTTTATATATATTATCATAGTAGTTACCAACAAAAAGGAAAAACAAATGGATCTTTGTATAGGCACATGAAGGCCACAGCTTTCACGGCGCACCAGCAGAGGCCGTGCTCACGCCGCCCTCGATCACATGTCACTGGTATCCATGTGATGGACCAGGTATCGCAGCAGATCTTCATTTCCAGAGAACTGGCCCCAGTTCCTATGTATCTATACTGTCTATTTTTTCTACTTAATTTTCTTTTTTCCCCTTGGAATGACCACCAGTCCTTGAGGTCTGTAGGATGTCAGACAAAGCAGTAAGTGTGCCACGCACGATTCCTCTCCTTGTGCATCTTCCTACATGAAAGTGCTTCTAGGACAAAACAGCCAAAACCAGTGATCAATATGGTCGTTTTAAGAACAGTCCTCTGAAGCTTTAAATACCCTCGCACATGCTTTGTTTCCTGTGGGAGAACTGAAGATGGAAAATAATCATAAATGTTTAGAACTTCCATTTAAAGGGAAAGCGACATTTGAAGGATTATGTTTCAAAGTCCCAGTGGCTGCTGGTTTTCAGTGATCGCATCGTTTCGCTATGAAATCCTTTACCAACTCTGCTCTACATTTACTCCTTATTACATTTTGTTTTTCGGTGCAAGCTCTTCAAGTTAATCACTATATCCTTACTATACTTCAACTGCACAAAACCTTTAGAAAAACTTTCACAGAGGCATATAAAGCAAGCAATATATGTAAAAAAATTTTTTTTACTAAATCAGTATAACTGACTAAAGCCACAGTATTTGCTTTCATGTTACATTTGGCAAAAACAAGACAAAAAGCCCCCGTCCCCAGAGCCCCAAAATAAAAAAAATCTCAAGCAAGTAGAGAGGACAAACTTCCTAACACAAAGTAAGGTTCAGAACCTGTTCCCTCAACGACCGCTGCTGTCAGTGCGGGCGCGCAGCAGTCCGTGACGGCTGTGGCAGAAACACAGTTACGAGAAGCTGGACAGTACCCTGTTCAACACTGATTCAAACCCTACGAGGAAGGAAAACAGCGCAATGAGACATCATATATGCGACATGAAAATCAGCTTACATAATCTCATAATTAGAAAAAAATTAAAAATAAATTAGTAAAAATAAATTCCAAGTATAAACCCAAAAAGCACAGCTGTAAATGCAATCTGAAATAACCAGTTCAGTGAGCTGGTCGTGTTTTTGCTGGAGAACAACCTTTCCGTTCTGGTTCTTAACACGAGCTAATAACTGTGGAGAAGCAGACCAGAGCGCGTCAGAAGAGGGTTCAGCGCGGCCACATCCATGGTACTTGAGATGCAACTCTCCCCCAATCACTTGAAAGTTTAAACAGACTGCTAAACAGACTCAGATGGGCCAAATAACTCATCTGAGATGCTGCTGAATGGCTGAGAGTCTATTAGTTGAGTCAATTCATGATCAAGATCTTCTTCTGTATCATCTGTGTACTTGCTTATTTTTTTGGAGTGCTGGTCTAAGGACAGGCTTTCTAAAGACTCGATATCCTCAATGCCTGCTCGGTAGTGGATCATAAGCAGCGTCAGAGCTTGTAGTCTTTCCCCTGACTTAGCCAAAGCTGCAGAAAGAAGTGATTTTTTCCTGGTATCGGCTGTCTCTCTCTCTTCTCTCACAAGGGAATTATTGTGTTCCAACTCCTGATCGATTTCATTTTGCAGTTTATCCAGCATGAACTCCAGTTTCTGGATTCTCTCCTCCGTAGGCAGGCCCCTGTACAGGTCGCGGCCGATCTCTTTCACGGCGATGAAGACGCTGTCATCCAGACCGCCCTCCTTCCTCACTAGCTTTATCCCCGTGCTGTTGACCCGTTTGGAAGGGCTGTGTGGGCCGCACGCCTCCGTGTCGCTGCCCTCGTTGTCCGACGTGTTGGGGGTGTGTTTTGGTGAAGGCTCTACGAGATCGGCTCCTGGTTCCGAAAGGCGGGTTTTAGACACCTGACGCAAATTTAACAAACGAGAGCTCGTGTTGATGATGTGCCTCGTCAGGCCCGTCGTTTTGTTGGCTGACTTGCCGGCCTCGGTGTCAGCACGAACAGGCAGGCCCAGGACGGTTTCCGGTCCTTCCAGCCTGAGGGTTTTCAGGGTGCGGTCCAGCCGCCTATCAGCGGCTCCACAAAGAGGAGTCTCAGTTAGACACTTTTCCTGGCATTTTTTATGGCAAACGTAGGCACAGAACATACACTGGGAAGCAGCTTTAGTCCACACTTTCTTCTTGCAGTAATCACACCAGGTTGGGTTCTGGAACTGAGTGTCCTGAAAGCTATGTTTATTTTCTGTTAAACCCATCTGTCCGGCAAAGTGCTCCTCTTTCGGGAAGGCAGACACCTCCTCGACCAAGTGACATTCTTTCTCTTTCTCCAAGTTAGTAACTATGTGGTGGTCCGGTTCTCCTTCTTTCAAATACTTGAAGTGAACAGTAATGTCACCAAAGCAGAATTTGTCATTGAACCCCTTCTGCATACTCAGATTGCGCAGTGCGGTTCTCGTGACCGCGGCCTTCGGGGCCGGGGCCTCCAGTCGGAACTTGGAGAGGTGCTCCATGTTTGACGTGGCCAGGCACCCCAAGGCCAACTCCTCCAGTTTCAGGCTCACGTGCCCCAAGCAGATGAGCCCCCCTAACTTGAAAGGGTCCCTGCACCACAGGGCGACGTTCAAGTACCTGTGGCAGGCCTCTATGTCGAAGACACAGGTCGCTCTCGTTCTCGTCCATTTGCCGAGCTTATTTCGATAGGGGATTTCTGAAGACTCCCATGTTTGCGGGTCGTCCGAACCGTCTTTAGAGGGGCAGGGACCTTCTGAAGTGAAGTCTTTCGCCACCTCTTGCTTTGTTGAAAACTGTTTCGACGCAGCTACGTCTTCTAGGTGGTCTGTTGTTCTCGCTTGCTTCTCGGCAGGTTTTTCTGCAGGTGGAGGAGGCAGCACCTTTTCCGGCTTTTCCACAGGGACATCGGGTTCCGCCTGACTCGGGGCGTCAGCAGAAGGCAAAGGGACTTTCACCTGCGGGCGTGGTGGCACAGGCGGTTTGAAAGTGGACCCCTGGGCGGGTTTTGACACTTGTGCTGGGTCTGTTATCTCAGGAGGCTTTGGGGCCAAGGGTCTGTTTCCTTCTTTGGATGGGAGTTTTGGGGGTGGTGGGTGCGTTCCTATAACCGATTTACGGTTTAGAACCGGTGACACCGTTCCAAGGGGTCTAACAGAAAGCGATGTCGGGGTACGTTTGGGACTGTGACTCGCCGACTGTGCCTCTTCTTTGAACTCTGTTTGAGCTCTCACATCACTTGCCAAGTCTTCAAATTCTGAGTCCAGATCTCTGTTCTCGGTATCTACTGCCAATCCAGTTGCTTCTTCTTCATAATTTGGTTGGCATGAGCTTGACAGAAAGTTTTCTTCCAATTGTCCAAAATTATCTGGCAGGACTGCGCCTTGATTACTCTGGCCAACGGGCCTCTCGTAATACACCAGGACTCTGTCCCCGGCCTGCTTGATGAGCTTCAGCACTTGCAGTGTAGATGTGATCTTCACACCTGTTTGAAGAATTTAAAAGGGAAAACATAACTGACTGCAATAAGGATTACCTAAATAGCCAGATATAATTGCCATTAACTCATGATTATTTAACTAATGAAAAAGTAATATGGAAAGCTCCAAAATACATGATTGGCTTTTGGATGCACCTGTGTACTGATTCTCAAACCCTGAATGTGCTGAAGTCCTAGAAATGTTTACCTTTTCAAACCAAATGATGACACGAAAATCCTTAGAAAGGTGCCAAGCTGGCAACTCCTCACTGCTTCCCATTCCTTCCTAGGTTTGGATGACATTGTATCTCAGTTTAAGTGAGCTGAGTGAGACCTTATGAAAAGGATTTTATGAATGGCCCTGCCTGGGTGGCTCAGCTGGTTAGAGCGTCATCCCAATGCACCAAGGTTGTGGGTTCAATTCCTGGTCAGGGCACATACAAGACTCAACCAATGAGTGCATCAATAAAGTGGAACAAATTGGTGTTTCTCTCTCCCCCTCTAAAATCAATACATTTTTAAAAATTTAAAAAAGAAAAGAAAAGAAAAGAATATTAATGGTTAAACCAGACTTTGAATGATGGGAAATTGGTTCTATTGCAGGAAATCCCAAAATATACCAAGTATTACAAGCAGTTGGTTCAAATTAAGAGACAGGTGCTTAAAATAAACTTAGCAAAATACTACATTATACATAATGTACTCTTTTATAGATTCTTTTTATCAGCCTTACCCATTAACTAATCCTTTTTCAGAACCAGAAAGAATAAGAAGACATAAGTTGCTTTCAAGTTAAACAAGTTGGTTGCTATCTGCATGTATATTGATAATATCTATCTTAAGTTTTCCTTTTATTATTCTCTAACAGGCGCTACATTACATAGGTCAAAATTCAAAAGGTACAAAAGATGTGTACTGAAAAGTCTCCCTCCCACCTCTATCTCCTAGCAATATTCTTCCTTCCCTGAGGTAATCAAAGCCAGCGGATTCTCGTACATTCTTCTAGAGATGTTCCAGGTGTGTATCGCTTACAGGCTCCATTTGTTTTCTGCTCTGTCGCTGCCCTCCCCAAAACAGTACTTACCCAGGCTATCACTTTCTGTAGGACTTAGGGAAAGGTGAGGCGGGTCTTTGCTTCCCAAAGGTCTTAGGGTCATCCTAAATAAATCGGAGAAACATCAGCCCCATCTAACAGCCTGACTTTGGAGTTCCTCAGCCTATCTCCTTTCCTACTTGGGCTGCCCAGGGGACACCATGCTGTAGACCTGGCCATCACTTGGCATTTGCCCACAGCAAAGGCCTTTCACTTGGAAATTAACCTCTGGACACAATCTCGTACTTTCCACCTCTGAAAATCAACTCTGCGAACTGAATCTGCTTTGACGTCATTTCCAGATCTCATCATTCCTCCTTTGCTCTCATGGTCCATCTGGTTCTCCTGATATAACTTGCTTTCTCTCCGACCTCAGTCTCAAGATTTCACTGATGTTCACATCAAGATTTTCTATTATTCTGCCTTGGACCCTCTCCTCTTCCACACCCACCTGTCTTTCCGAGCCTCAGGCCTGCTAGCCCCGCCATCTCCCTCTACTGCTCCTGAGACTACCACCTGGTCTGGCCCCAAGTTCCAGTCTCCATCTTCAGCAAGGCGTTCAGTGCTGCCTTAGCATTTTGTTGAATGGTCTCTAAGCAACTGAGTCTCTCAAACACCAGCTTCAAACCTCTCCTGGTCCCCAGAAGCCCACCGTTCCTGCTCCTTTATTCTGTAGAAGACATTGCCTAATGTACTGAGAAGATCAACCAGAAACCACCTTTTCCCCCTGCCAGTCATGCTTAGTGCCCACCTAACTCAGAGAAGGGGGAACACCTGTCCTTGCGCTTTGGCTCCCACTCTCCCCCAACCGTCTCCTTCAGCACTTGGCTCCACCAATTCTCCTCATACTTTTAGTCCCTTCCTCCTTCTGCTTTAAAATCATTTTCATGACACTGTACTAATTAGGTCCAGATCATCTCTTCTCTGCTTTTTCTCCACCTACATCTGCCCTTTGCATGCAGATGTTCCCATGGTTTAGGCCGTCATTAGTTTTCTCTGCCTTTTTGTTCTCTCCCTGGATTACACCCCCTTCAGTAGTTTCAACTACCTGGTAGTTTTCCTTCGGTCTCTTCCCTCTTTCCTACATTCCCAACTACTTGTGGATGTCACTACCTGGATGTTTCTCTGACACTGCAAATTCCGTGTAGTTAAAAACCCTCTTTGACCTTCTCCTCTATGTCCTCACGACTGTGTGGATCAACTTGTACCCTCAGTTAACCTGATACGGATCCCAGAGATCACTGACTCCCCACTCAGCCGCCAGCGGTCCAAGTTCCAGTCCATTTTCATCTCCTCTGCAGCTCCTCCAGCTCACTGGCTTCAACTGCAGTAACAAACAGCTCTTTACTGTGATCCCTCATTCACTCCTTCCCTATTTTAACCATCCAACATACTGTTCAAAAATCTTTGGCCTATAAACTCACCGCACTGACATCCAGAGCCTTCTAACACGACTCCTCATGACTCGTCCAGCCTTAACTTCCACTGCTTCCCTTTAACCACAGTGTGTCCCAGCAAAATTGTAGTTTGACATGTGCACAGATGGAAAATAAGCCCATCTAACGATCTGTAGCAGGCAAAAACTTCGACTCAGTCTAAGCCCGCCCTCTGTGATTTAACACCTGCCCTCACTGCACTGCTGCCCCAACCACCAGGAGCTCTTTGGAGATGGCCGCTGTGCCTCCTGGGGCCGGCCGGCCAAACGGGAATTCCTTTTCTCTTGGAACATTTCAAATATGTGCAAAAGTAGCTGAAATAGTAAAATAAACTCCATTACTGAGTTTCAAATATAACAAACATTTTGTTAATCTTATTTCAACTGTCATCAATCCCATTATTAAATATTTTAAAAATTATTGTAGAGCCATATAAATGAATTACAGCTATAAAAGAATTAATGTATATCACACCTGCTCTTATCTCAATAAATATTTTTTTACATATGTTAGATATACTTTTCCACTCTATACATTTATATTGCTTAGATTTATTAATTTTTGGTAATAGATATTTACTACTTGTGTAACTGAAAACAAAACCCTTTCAAAAAACGACATAAGAAAAAATTAGTTTTATCCTGCAGGTTAAACCAAAACAGTATGTGTGAATATAAAAAAATTTTATACTGAATTGCGGTTTTTAGATGAGAAAGAGTAACTGCTGTATTTATGTTAAACAATTAAGTAGCAGATGAGGTTTACTTTATGGCTTTGCTACTGTAAGTGTCTATGGCACATGTGTTTTAAATTCAGTTTTAAGGCTTCCTTCAGATTTTTACTTATAATAAAGTTATTACTTTCTATAAAAGTAACATGTGCTTATAGAAATAAATGAAGAGGAAGACCCGCCCCCCCATCTATCCTCTGCATTCTCCGGAAGTGTACAGAAACTGCACGCTGGCGTGGTTACCTCCAATGGCAATCAGTCGGTCTCCTCTCTGCAGATCGGCGATTGCAGCAGGCGAGTTTGGGGCCACAGTCTCAATGATGACGTGCCCGGCATAACCATCAGTTGACTGGACAAAGCGCAGTGTAAGCCCGACACTTTGTAAATTCCCCTTAATTAACTCAACCTTTGATAAAGAGAAAAAAAAATAAGACATTCCATGGGTCCATGACAGTGGAGTGAGAAAACATTAGCACACTGTGAACGCTACAGTTGATGCTGACTTTTTTACCATGGTGACTAGTATTATAAACAAATAAAGGAGGAAGGAAATCTTTATTATGAATATAGATTAACACACGCTCTGACTGCAAATCTAAGCCATTTAGAAAATCACTTCCTTATCTTCACTGTGTCTTATACATGCTCACTGTGGAAAATTTGGAAATAAACAGAAAGGCAAAATGAAAACTACTCCTAATCATACTATCTACAACTACACTGTCAATATTTTGTACTTTCTAATGTATATATTTTAACACAAAGTTGAGATCCCATTATGAATGTAATACTGAATCTTGCTTTTTGGAAACATAATGGGAAAAATCTCTTACGTCATTAGATATACTTTTAATTTTTTTAAATCCTCACCTGAGAACATGTTTATTGATTTTTTTTTGAGCGACAGACAGAGCCAGAGGCATTGATGTGAGAGAGAAACATCAATCGGTTGCCTCCCATAGGCACTCCAACTAGGGGTCAAATCCTCAGACTTTTTGGTGTACAGGACGATGCTCCAACCAAATGAGCCACCAGGCAGGGCTAGATACACTTTGGAACCTCCATTTCTTATGGTGTATTGTTAAATATTCTTTTTGTGGAGAAGGGGCAAAGGAAAAGCATTTACACTCATGTTTTATTAAAAGTTATTTTGTTAATGAGCTATCCTATTCTAACTCATAAAGTAGATTTTGTTTTCTAAATGAATGCCATCCAATTTACCAGGAGTACGCATCCCAGGTTCACACTATCTGTGATTTTAAGAAACAATACATGCTATCTGTGTGCACTGGAATCAAAGGAGGGAGTGCCACATCCCTCTGGACGGCAAGAACGCGATCTCTGTTTATTGCGCTAAGTTATAAATCAGTCTAATTGTATTATCAGTCGGCTTAAGTTTCTTAGTTCTGTTCCAGATAGCGTCATGTTCTTCGTGAGGAACTGTGCCAAATAACCTGCTAATATCCAAATATGTCACTGTCTATATGGCTATAATATAAAAATCCCACTTTTAAGCCAGAAATTCAATTCTCCTAGCTAATGATGCTGCTGAGTGAAAAACTCCTTACTTGGAAGTTGTTCTTTAATATAAGTGCTGATAGATTTTGTAGGTTCGTTTTTATATTAAGGAAAATCTTAATCATATTATGCTCAAGAAATGAGAAAATGCAGTCAAGTTTTTGATTACCTAAAAGTTTATAAAAAACAAAAACCCTTCCAAAAACATTATGTGTTTAAATCTCTACATTTGTCTAAATAACTTTATAATGTTAAAAGTATTTCCAGTTAATGAAAGCCCTCAAGAACATTCTCTCAAATTCACAAACATAAATATATTCTTAATATAAAGTACCAAAGCAAATATTAAGAATGTAAATTGTTCTAGTTTCAGAGAGCTATGGTAGCAAATGGGTAAAGAGCTAAACTGCACGAAACTGAGGACTACACATTTAAAAGCTAACACTTGGATTTGGAATGTCTGTGATTTACTTTGTCCTTAAAGCAGAATGGAGGTGGAGGGCGGGGCTGAGACGGGAACCGATTCTAGTACAGGGTTTTGTGTGGTGCAGTTTCCTATTTATTTTCTGCCTGCCAATCATATTATTCCCTTTGCTTTTCCAATTTCATATGATCCTTGAAGTAAATATTTCAGATGGAAGAGAGATAAGGTTTTCAATAGGAATAATTAGTAATGGAAAATATGAAATTACTTCCCTTCCTCCCTAATTTTTATTGATTATTAGTAAATGCTCTTAATTTCATACTTAAACAGGGAATAGAACTTAAGACACTATTTTACCTCTTTTATTTGTCAGAATATAAAAACACCATTTAAGTAAAAATTTGACAAGACAAAGCATTTAAAAATGAGTATCACAAAAATTTTGTTATTGTAATATAAAATTTAAGATAAGGTTTACAAGACCATCCCAATGATACTGTGACTTTTGGGACAAAACTGACATCTCCCACTGGGGTAAAACCATTTAAAAACAAAAAGAGACAGAAAGTATATCACATTACACAGTTCTCCCCCATACACATGTACCTGTTTTTTAAAATCATATTTAAGACTATTGGATAAACCATGCACTATAAAACATATACCAAAATAGAACCTTTTAAATCATGAGGTAAAAATTAATAGAAATCTTAAATACTTTTTTGATTTCTAGTGGAGCAAGTAGCATTAACTCCCTGAAATATAACATCATTACCCAAGAGATTGTGGCTTTTAAGATGTTATTCTGGATAACTTAAAATATATACCAAAGCAAAGACAATAGGTAAAATGAACTCTGTGATCACAAATTACTACTACTCCTGTATGTACATCCCTTTGCAATGATTAATTTACCAAACCTGCCATTAAAGATGTAACCCGTTTCTATACTTTTTCCAGCAACCACTATAACTAGAAACAATGAGCAAAGGCACAAGCTGTCTGAACGTCATTAACCTTGACTTCAATGGCATCTGAAGAACACTACACCTAAGAAGGGCAGAACACGCAATCTCTTCCAGTGCACTAGGTAACTTCCCCAGGATGTGCTTGGTCATGAAACAAGGGTCAATAAATTTAAAAAGACTGAAATTCAAGGTATGTTCTCTGAATGGAATTAAATTAGAAATCAATTAACAATACGATAATCAGAAAAACCCCTATCAAATATCTGCAAAGTAAAACAACACACTTCTAAATCATTCCTGGTCAAAGAAGAAGTCAGAAGAGAAATATTTATAGGTTTAAATGCTGATGTTAGGGAAAATATCTAAAATAAGTTATCTTTGGCCCTGACCGGTGTGGCTTGGTTGGGTGTTGTCCCACAAAGCGAAACGTCACATGTCTGAGTTGCTGGTTCGGTCCCTGGTTGCGGTGCTTAGGAGGGGCAACCAAATCAATGTTTCTCTCTCACATCGATGTTTCTCTCCCTCTCTTTCTCCCCTCTCCCCCTGTCCCTAAACATAAATAAAATGTTTAAAAAAATTAGTGATCTTTGTTCCTACCTTTAAAAATTAGACACCCCCGCCCTGGCTGGTGTAGCTCAGTGGATTGAGCGCGGGCTGGGAAGCAAAGGGTCCAGGTTCTATTCCCAGTCAGGGCACATGCCTGGGTTGCAGGCCAGGTCCCCAGTGAGGGCCACGTGAGAGGCAACCATACATTGCTGTTTCTCTCCCTCTCTGTCTCCCTCCCTTCCCCTCTCTCTAAAAATAAATAATAAAATAAAATCTTAAAAAAAAAAATTAGACACCCCAAAGAAGAAGGAAAGAATAAAGAGCAGAGATGAATGGAATAGAAATACAACAGAAAAGTCATTAAGGCTGATTCAATGAATTGATAAGCCTGGTAAGATGATTCAATAACACTAATACACCACTAAACTAGACTGAAGAAGGAAAAAAAAAAAAGATACATATTACCAAAATCAAAATAAGAGGAGAGTATTACTATGGAGTCTACAGACATTAGAAAAATATATGGAGAACTTTATGCCAATACATTTGACAACCTAGCTGAAATGTAAAAATTTCCTTGAAAGATATAAATGAAAACTGACTCCAAAAGACAGAAATTTTGAATACCTCTATAGCAATTAAATGTATCAGATTCACAAACTGTCTCAGAAAACAAAAAACCAAAACCAAAAAAAACTCCTCGAGGTCTAGACTGCTTGCTTCATTGGTGAAATCTTAAGGAAGAAATACAATCTTACCTAGGATCTTCGAGAAACAGAGAAGGAAGGACACTTCTGAAATTCATGAGTTATGGTCAATGTTACCCTAATTCCCAAACCCAGGCAAGCACAAAACAGGAAAGTAGAATTATAAATTATTTTAATGTTCAAACATGGATTCAAAATATCCATAAGTAGATAAAGAACTCCCAAAACTAAACAACAAAAAACTAACAAGATTTAGAAATGTGCAAAAAATAGTATTTGAATGGACACCTCACAAAAAAAGATACATACAAATGGCCAATAAGCACACTGAAAACATTTAATTAGTCATTACAGAAAACATACATTAAAACCACAGTGAGGTACTACTACTAGTGGATAGTAGTAATACTGGAATGGCTAAAATTAAAGACCGATAATATCAACTATTGATGAGGTAAACAAAGTAAATGAATTGCTCATGCATTGAGCAAAGCTCATGCATTGCTGGTGGGAATATAAAATGGTGCAGCTACTTTGCAAAAATTTGACAACTTCTTATCAAGTTAAACATACACTTACCATATGACCTAACAATCTTATTTTTAGGTACTCTATCAGAGGGAAATGAAAATATGTCCAAAGACTTGTATGCAAATATTCACAAAACATCATTCATAAATTAATTGGTCAATCAAGAATTGGTTGTGGGCTGAGGTAGGGGGGAAGGCAGAAAACTGTACTTGAACAACAATAAAAAAATAGTGATTTTAGACCTAAAAAAGAAAAGAATTGGTCTACTAATACGACTCAGCAAAAAAATAAAATTTTAATACACACAACACAGATAAATCTCAAAGTCACGCTGAGTGAAAGGAACCAAACACAGAAGACGATATACTCCATGATTCAATTTGTATGAAATTCTAGAAAAGGCAAAATTATAGTGACAGGAAGCAGATTAGGACTTGCCAAGGACCGAGGGGTTGGGGCTGAATATTGAGGGCAAGTAGCACAAGTTAAGTTGCCAAGGTGAAGAAATATTCTAAATTTGGTAGGGATGAAGGTTATATGACTGTATACAATTAGCAAAATTCACCAACTATACATTTAGTGAATTTACTGTATTTAAATGATATCTTATAAAACTATTAAAAATAAAGTGAAAACAAAACCTTGAATATGCCATTTTTGCCTTAAGATACTTAAATATACAGATCACTGGTAATTCATTCAGATAGCCCTTAGTTTTCTAATATACTTAATTTAATAAAACAACTTGGGATGTATTTAAATGGTCCTTAAGTCAATCAGAAAGGAGAGCAACACTTAGACAGTTTTCCCATTTAACTTACGTCAACCAAATGCACAGCGACTCTCAACTACAGATAACGGGAATTGCCAGACTCTAGACAGAGGACACATCAGACATTAATGATAAGAAGTCAGAACAAACAGTGTGTTTGAAAGAAAAAAAGACACTTGAAAACATAACCCACATTTTTATTTTACTGTTAAATAAAACACAAAGATAAACCTTTAAATTTTCATCAAATACTTTCATGTAATTATAAAATAAAATACACAAAAGAATGTATAATGAAGGCCAACAGTCTTGTGTCTCTGCGCCGCCACTCTGAGGACCGAGCAACCACCCTTAATGCTTTCTGTTTTGAGTTGCTGTAGGGATTGCCGTTTTTGTCCCCTCTGGGTAATGCGTCATTTCTTAATATATCGAATTTTAGACAGTCTGTTGACTTACTACAACAGATAAGGATGTTAGCCCATTCTCCTTCCCCCAAATTACAGTGGAGTTATATTGCTGTTTTTAGTTCCTCTACATAATCTCTTTAGAACTTGAATAAAATACCCCTATTTCTTATCTCATCAACCATAGACAATATCCCTCTGAGAGCAGGACTTCGATCCTTCCCCATTGCCTCTCCTCTCTGCACACTCTACCTTCTAACCTCTCCCATTAAAGTGGATAACCACTTTATATTTATGTTCTAACTCTAATTAAGCTGTCAAGGTTGACTGATTCTAAAGCCTAAAACATGAGTAGTGTTTATATTATGACTACATAGACATTATTTGTTGCAAATCTGGGTATCATTACATTTTGTCTTGTATGGCCTTTTGTTCTTCTTGGGTGTTTTGTTTTCTTTCAATAACATAGCTTTCACTTTGAATGTAGGATTTATATAAGTCCTGCTTCTGCAATTAGCTCTTAAATTTATCTATCCATTTGTTTACATATTAAATTATTTATTTAGCACCCAGTAGAAGGGAAGTTTTTCTTTAACCTCCATCTCCACTCCTGCCAAAAATAACCCAGCTAATAAATGTAGAAGGAATGATCATATTAGAAAAAATCACCCATTTATGCCCTGGCAGGGTGGCTCAGTTGGTTGGAGCATATACCACAAGGTTGCAAGTTCAATTCCTGGTCTGGGCCCATACGGGAAGCAACAGATAGATGCTTCTCTCTCTCTTTCCCTCCCTCCCTGAAATCAATTTAAAAAAATCCTTTCGTGAGAATTAAAACAAATAAACAAAAATCACCCTTTTATAAGCTCCACTTAAAGTTAAAGACGAAGAAAGTCAACCCAATGTAATGCATGAATCTCGATGAGATCCTAGTTTAGGGAAAAAGCTACAGAAAAACATTTATGGGACATTGGGAGTATTTTACTACAAACTGAAAATTAGGTGAAATTAAGGAAATATTAATTTTGTTATGTGTGACAATGACTATGTACAAGTCCTATTTTTAGAAGGTTCATACTGATATATTTAGGGGTGAAATATGATTTCGACAACAATCCCTGCCTACAATTTTAGGCAAATGTTAACTTCTTTGAAAGTAATTGGTAAAAGTAAGATCTATCTCAGACGTGGAGCTATGAAAAGGTTCAGTATTTATTACTATTATTGTTATTAAGACAGTCAGGCACTACTAGGCAAAGATGAGGATACACAAGGAAATGTAAAAACCGGACTGCTATGAATAAACTCAATGTACAGCTAAAGAAATAAGGCAAACATGAAACAAATATCAATTAAAGACAGAATACCTAAACTATCTTATATCATTCAAATGTTAATTTACTTTTATAGGATCAAGATTGAGAAGCTAAAAAGTAACTGTCTTGTTGAAAAGACAAAGATGGTAACTAATGTTAATATTTAGTAACAGAAACACAGCCAGTTCAAACTGGCTTAGAAGAATAATGAGCTCAAGCACGGTCTTTACCCCCAAAGAACAGAGATGATACTGATGGCAGTAAATATCTACTTTTCCACAAAATTGTAAGTTTCATCCCTTTAGAAAGCCTCCCCTTGCAGTAGACTAAAGACTTATAAAATGAAAGGAAAAAGAAGGGGCCAGAAAAGGAACAGCAGGAAGAGAAACACTGTATTTCTTACGGACAAATAAAAGCATAGTAATGAAAAAATGAACATGAAATATTATGTTGTCCTTCGGGGTGCTGATCATGAAATCTTTATTTAAAAAGAAACGAGGCGGGGGCATAAAAGTAGTGGTGAAGTGTCTGTGATAACAAACACAGGTACAGACTGTGGATGGGGGCTTTCGGTCCACCCCAACCATCATCGATACCTTCCTTTCTCTCAAGAAGCCAACTAGGTATTTTTAGGTTCTACCAAAATCTGGGTGCTCCCCTGCTCTAAAAGGCGAGCTATGATTAAGGAAAAGTTAACACCTATAGAACTTTTCACTTGAAATCTTTGTAGATGGTGAACATCTGCCTTCTACGTTTCTGATAGAGAATAAGGAAAGCCTGGCTCCTCAGTGTCCCAAATGAGGATCAAGATGCCTGCCGCAGGAGAGGTAATAAATGGGGTCACAACACCCCTCCCCTTTGAAACAGTCATCTGGCTACATCCCTGGAATTGATACGGCCCACAAGCAGACATAGGTGCGTTTGTATGTACAAGCAGTTGTAACAGCACAGAAGATGCAAACTGAAATATTTCATGGCACCTTCAACTACTGGGTATGCATTTTTGCTTTCACAGACTCAGCTAAATTCTCAATCATCTTCCATTGAGGTCCATCACTGTAACAGAAAAAAGGAAATACAGTACTGTATTTATTAGTCATCTTCTCTGAAACTCTCATCAGCAGAGAGGACTCACAATTTGGATGCACATGACCAGACCATTCCCCCGCCACAGAAAGGACAACTCTTGAGACAGACATATGGTATATTCTTTGGTATAGAAATGACTGTCAACTCCCACAGAACTTTTCACAGACCTGTGAGTAAAGTTTAACTCATAAAGGTTTAAATCAGAACAGTTCTTAAACTTGTATGCCAGGTAAATGAAGAGAATCTGTCAGGTAAAGAGAAGTGCTACTACAGACGTAAATTTTCACACCCCTGTCCCAAATGATGAAAAAAGTTATATTTTTTAAAAAAGAGGTCTTAAAGGGACATGTTTAAAGAGCACATATTAAATAAATCTGAAATTCTCTCACATGAATTTTGCATGGAAACATTTTGTCAGCAGAATGCCTCAGTTTTCAGTCACTACCGGTACCTCTTAGACGGTAGAAAACAAAACACAGCACTGAGGTCGGCCTCCTCGGCATCACAGCCGACGAGAAATGCTCTTTAGCAGACAATCTGCAACGCCTGGGCTGGCCTGCAGCTAGTGCTGGGTGTGGGTTCCGGCTGGAACGCTGGCTGGCAGATGAGTCAGCCTCTCTGAGTCTTCTCTGGAAAAGGAGATACTACCATCTGCCACACTGCCTTGCTGTCCCGTTAAACTACGGGCACAAACGCCTGGCGCAACCCAGGCACTCCCGTGCTCTCTCTGGGCGGGTTGGGAACAGTCCTTTCGGGGGTGAAGACACAACTGAGGCCCCTCTGTCTTCGAAACTGAATGCCCGCGGGGCCATCGGCGTGCCTGGTCTCTAAAGGAACTGGGCAGTCAATCGGGACTGCCTCCTCTGGTTGTCTCATCTGAGGGCCGACAAAGACACAGGAATATGCGGAAATAGTAAAGTCCATTAGACAAACACAGCTGACCTGAGAGTTCTGAAAAATAAAAATGACCCTCTGCCCGGGTTCAAAGGCTGTTAGGAAAGTAACAGCAGACAAATGATTACCTTGTAATACACTTAGGTATCTTCTCCTCTCATTTTAAATCAACTGAAGTCTCCAATGTTTTGATTTGAAACTAATTAAAATTTTATACAACCATTCCAGTGAAATAAAAAGCTCTGAAAAACATGAAGAATCTGAAGTTGTTACAGAAACAAGAGAATGGAACACTCCCCCTTTTTAATTCCTTTGTCAGACAGAAATGGCTCTGATTCTGAGTCATCAGGTCAACCCTCAGCTTCATCCATTATCACTGTACTTCTGCAGGGTGACTTACATCTCGTTAAGTGTGAGAGCCTCAGGGACAGACTGTGTATTTGTTTTTTCGTAACTTTTTATCTTGAAATAATTTCAAACAGAAAAGTTGCAACAATAATACAAAGGATTTCCATTTATCTTGAATCTGGATTTCCCAATTGTTTAACATTTTGCTACATTTGTTTATCTTCCTCTCTCTCTGCATTGTGTTCTAAACCATTGGAAATAAGTTTCAGACATCATGCCACCTTACATATTTAAGTCTGATTTCCTAAAAAGGACATTTGCTTATTTAACCATAGCACAATCATCAAAGTCAGAAAACTAACACTGACACAGTACTATTAGCTACTCAAACGACTTTATTCTAGCTGGAATGCAACTTTAAAATGTTTACCAATTATTTTTGCAAAATCTTTGACCAAGGATTCACTTAGATCAGGGGTCAGCAAACTACAGCCTTGGGCTGTTTCTAACTAAGTTTTGTGGAAAGCACCCGTGTCTGTTTATCTGTTTGTTGTGTCTGGCTGCTTTACATGCTAACGCAGCAGAGCTGAGTGATTGGGACAGCAGCTGCCTGGCCCACAAAGTCTAAACTATTTAGTATAAAAAGTGTGCCAACTATGTACATAGATAAAAAGTGTACTAAACCATGACTTAAAGAATAAAGATGCGTGAATACACACACACACGGACGTTATAGAGTTCTTTAAGCATAAACACTGGTGAGCTAAGCTGTGGTACACAGTGGGACACCATGCAGACACAAACAAAGGGCGCACGTGCACGGAGACAGAACCGTAAGCACGCCGGGTGAGCAGGGTCTATGCCTGCGTTTATTAAGTTCTTCTGCAAAGTCAGCAGTGGTCTCTGAGGAGTGAGATTATGGTTGACTTCGGCAATTTTCATCAAAGCTTTCTGAAGTTTTCTTTAATTGGGTAAAAAATATATCGCTCATGCCAATTTCCAAAATGTATCATTTTTATCTTAGAGAAATTGCAGATTTTGTTAGACTATGCAAGTTTCCTCTTAATTTCACAAATGAAATATCATCACAAAAATTAAGACTCTCCTTCATGATACCCAGTGCCTAATGCTCAATGGTTTCCTACTTCAACTTCCAACATTTTCAGTTGCTCAACTTATGAAAGAAAATTCACATATCATTTATTTAGAAAACAAGCCATCTATCCACACTGAGAATCACCTGATGACCTTTAAAGAAATAACAATGAACTATGCAGAAGTAGTCTTATTCACAATGATTAATTAAACCTTATCTCCTCCAGTATAGAGCATTATGTTTATATAAAACAGCTTTCAAATAAAACCACTTACTTGTCTAGTACAATCCAATATCAATGTAAATCAACATGCTTAGAAATGGGAGACACAGCTGTCCCCAAACCCACTTTAAACCCTATCAATGTTATTTATATAAAGAAATACCCAACAACTTATGGAAAAAGTCTGATTTAATAGGACATATGAATTAAGTGCTGCTGCTGCCCTTTCCACTCATCTGTTCGAAGATAATAACAAAAATCTCCACCTTATTTTACTTTAGTCTGTTCATTTTAAAGTACTTCAATTACTTCACATTTATAGTAAAATGCAAAGGTGAGTGCTAGAGCTCTCAAACAGGTTAGTACCATGAACTACTTCTTCCTGAATGTTCTAAAACTATGTTATTAATTACAAATATGTCGATTTTTGTATGCTACATTAACACTCTTTATTCCTAAGAAGTTCTTAATTAATCTTAAGCCTTTCTGAAATTTAAATGTTTGTTCATGTTTTATCTTCGGTTGAGATGAGCAGCAGCTAATTAATGTCCATCCTTCTTATAAAACTTGCTGATGTTCTTAGAAGTCACTATCTTTAAAGCCTCCTGTCTTTAAAAACAAACAAAATCCCACCATCTCATGACTGAGGAAGCTATTTCTCTGTCCTCCTCACCTTGTTACATACAGGAAGGATTTAAAAGGGGCAGGGAATTAACAGAATATACAAAACATTAGGAGTGAGGCAATTAGGTCACGTTCAATGGTAACAGTTATTATTGTAATTACTATATGCCAGATGCTGTGCTAAGTATTGTACAGACATTTAACCCTTATCCTGTTGGTATTATCTTTATTTTAGAGACTATGAAGTAACTTGCTGATAGGCATAGACCTAGAGTGGAAGAACCCACCATTTATGGAGATGATCTAGTAATTTAAGAACATGGGCCCTGGAGTCACACTGCCTGGTCGGCAGACTGTCTTTACCCCTCCTAGCTGGGTGGTCTGGGCAAGTTACTTTCTTTCTCTGTGTCTCAGTTTCCTCATATTTAAAATGGAGATGATAATGGCGGCTGTTGTGCCTGTTCTCTAGGGGCTGTTCTGAGGATTAAACGGTTAATGCATGTAAAGTCTTAAAGTCATGACTGGCACAGAGAAGCTGCTATCTTGTTATTGCTAGCTTCCACTGGACTGAACACACGTGAGCAGGGATTTGCACACGGCTGCAGGATCTCCGATAACTCCTCTCTAACAGTTTCCTAATTGTTCATTTCCTAGTTCTGCATCCTGTATCTGAGTGTATGACTCATAAAATGAGCTTTCTAGCTAAGTGAGTTTCTTCAGGAAGGTGCTACTATGCCTTGAATAGGATGTTTTAGTTCATGACAGAGAATGGCCTGAGTCGATCACTTTTATTTGGACTGTAGAATACTGGAGGGTGCTGAGTAATCAATCCAAAACAATGTTTAAGTTTTATTAATAGCATTTCCTTACCTTGTTCTCAAAAGCTCTTTTAAATGAGTACTTAGAATCTTACTACTTCATCATAAAACCACTGTTTTCTCTTCTATCTTAAAAAAAGAGATCTAAAAATAGAGCATATACCCCAAATAAAGTGTTCAACTTACTAGATGTTAACACTTCAGTAACAACACTGAAAATATAAAACAAAACCACAAGATCAAAGCAGCACAGGAAAATAATCTATCTCTGAACTGACCTGTGACAATCACTACCTCCAACCCAACATGTCCAGAATGAGATCACTCTCCTCTTCTTCCTCCCTCCTCATGGCTCCAGTATGTCTGGCTTCTTCTCACTCTCCCCAAACCCCCCACTTCCAGCTGTCGAAGCCACACTGATTCTATTTTCCATTGTCACTGCCACTGTTCTGGCTCAGACTTCCACTGCCCCTTACCTCCACTATTTCAAGCCTTCCCTCTGTCAAGTCTTTCTTGACTTTATCCGTCTGCTACCAGACGTGGTAAACATATTATTTAGTACCTACTATATGCCAGGTACTGTGCTAGATATTTTCATATACAGAATCTCACTTGCTCCTTCTACAGACATGTGAAGCATTACTGGTCCCATTTTAAAGAGGAATAAAGTACTGTACTTGTGAATGGGATGGGTTTGAGGACTTTTACTAAGATCACACTGCCAAGAAGTGATCTGAGACTAAAACTCCAGAGCCAAGTCTGTCTAAAGACAGATTACGATGAGATCACTTTCATTCTAAAAGCCCCCATTATTTCTACTGTCTTGGAGTAAGAGCCAAACTTCTTAGCCTGCTACTTGAAGTACTTCTATAACATGGTCCAATGCTTTTATTTCTGCTTTGCATGACCTTCCTGCACTGCTGTATTCTTTAGCCAACTCGGACAACGCACTGTATCCTAAACACACTCAAATATTCTCCCTTTTTATGTGGTTTTACCCCATGTCTTCCACTTTGAAATGTCCTCCCTACCATCTCAAAACCCTACATACGAGGTCTGTCTGGAAAAAGCCCAACCACTGTTAATATAATGAGCACGGTTTGCACGACATCAATGTAACCTGGCAGCCAAGGAGAGTGGACGATGACAACTTCACTGTACCAGTCAGTGGGGGTGGTAAACACCACTGAGTGAGCATGTGTACTGTGTGGCTCTCACATTCAAAATGACCGAGTGAGTTGAGTAACAAATCTGCATCAGATTTTGCATTAAGCTTGAATATTCTGCTGCAGAAACTATTCGGATGATGTAGAAGGCCACAGCTACGGGCAACTGGTGATGGGCAGCTTCATCATGACAACATGCTGGCTCATGCATCACATCTTGTGCAGATTTTTTTGGCAAAACATCAAATCACCCAGGTAACTCAGCCCCTCTACAGCCCAGATTTGGCGCCCTGCAACTTCTGGCTTTTCCCAGAACTAATATCACCTTTGAAAGGGAAGAGATTTCAGACTGTCCACAAGCTTGAGGAAAATACAGTGGGGCAGATGATGGTGACTGGGAGAACTGTGTGAGGTCCCAAGGTGCCTACTTGGAAGGGGACTGGGGTGTCATTGCCCTATGTACAGTGTTTCTTGTATCTTGTTCAATAAATGCCTCTTCTTCATAGCGCGTGGCTGGATACTTTCTGGACAGGCCTGGTATACTGTGAGCCTCGGCTCTGTCACACATTCTTTCCGGACCTTCCCACAAGAATGCGCTCCCCTCCCTGGGACTCACAGCACTTTATTCTGAGACTCTTCGAGCATTCATACGCTATAGTGACAGAGGCTCACTGCACTGTCGATCTTACTTCCTCCATGCTTATTTTCCTCAAAGGAAAGGACCACATTCACATGGCCTTACACCTCACACTCCTTTCTTCTTTCTCATACTCACAGTGCAAATTATACACGGTTAATTTGGAGCATTGCTATTTCTACATTTTGACCAAAGTTCTTACTCTGTACACAGTATTTTCAAAATCATATTAAATCATATTAAATCATAGAAAATATGAGACTGAGAATCTCATTCTTCATTTTTAACCACAATAAACTTTAAGGGTGGAAATACCTCATAGGACTTACTACTAAAGCTTAAAAACTTTTAGCTTATCTAAGAAGCCAAATTATAGAACAGTATCTGTGGTTAAAATTTATCGAGTCCCTACTGTATTCACAAATATTATGAAATTGAACTAAACCAGAGTTTTCATAAAGACTGACATTTTCAAAAAAGCTTTATTTGCTTTAATCTTTCTCTTCCTTTGCTAAGATTAAGACTGTAAATGGCAAATGATTAAATAGGAGCACCACTATGCTATCTGCAAGGCATCTGGCCTTAAACAAACACCAAAATGCCAACTTGGAAGCATCACGCCTAATGTACTTATAAATTTGTGTGTCTCGGATAGTCTTCCTTGAAATCAAAGTTCTTTAGGGAGCTCTTTTAGACTCTTTGTATATACATTCAACAATTTGTAGATAGATCTAAATAGATAATCAGTAAGGCTTCTAAAACGCTCCAAAACTAAAAGGGAAGTAAGTAAAATTGTAGATCACACAGTCATTTTATTTAAACTATACACATAGAGTTAGAGGTTCTTTTGATAGCTTTAATAATAATATCATTGATATCAAAAGAATCGTTAAAATCATAATAATTATTTATGTATCATATTTATAAACTAAAATCCTTACTTTATTTTTTAAAAGATTTTATTTACTTATTTTTAGACATAGGCGAAGGGAGGGAAAAAGAGAGGGAGAGAAACATCAATGTGTGGTTGCCTCTTGCGCAACCTCTACTGGTGACCTGGCCAGCAACCCAGCCATGTGCTCTGACTGGGAATTGAACCAGTGACCCTTTGGTTTGCAGGCTGGTGCTCAATCTACTTAGCCACACTAGCCAGAGCTAAAATCCTTACTTTAAAAACAAGGTTTTAAATTATTTTTTTTTAACAACAGGAATATTGAGTAGTAAATCTCATCCTGTGGACTTCCTCAACCTAAACATTTTTACTTGCTTGAGACATACATCAGAGACAGCTTGAAGGGACAAACAAGAGCAATGTGACTAAGTCATGCTGAAATCTGAATGTCTGAAAGAAAAAGGGTTGAGGGTAAATGAAGGTTCATGGCCAGACAGCCGGCCTGTCTTCCTGGAAACATTTATTAAATACCCACTAAATGCCAAGTGCAGTGAGCCAAAGCAATCATCATATATGCTGTAAAGGAAGATACTGGTGGAAATAACACTGATCTTTAAACGTTCATACAAATACAAATGTGAATTCCCAACTGTGAGTACTATTACCAAAGAGGTTCATGCTCATTAGGGAAAGTTTCCCAGAAGAATGATGATTGGTTCCTGCGTCAGGACCTGATGAAACACAAAACAGAGGAACTTGAAAACAGGAAAACGTCTGTTCAGTGATGGAAGAACTGAGAACCAAACAGGGGACCAGGAAGCAACTCGAATACCAGCAACAGTCAGAACTCACACGAACCTTGGGCTGGAAGGACAGAGGGAGGGGGTGTATTTGCACAGGCCAGGGGCTGGAGCATCAGGCAGAAGCTGGAAGCAGGGTAGGCCTGTCCGGTGAGATGCATGGATCATGGAGGAGAAAGAGAGGCTGCCATACCTGTCCAAGGCAGAGGGGAAGGCGGAGAGTACCCTGGCCTCTCTAGCCCACTCCCACTTCCCACCAGAGCTGCCCATGGTCAAACCCAGCTGCAAGTCAGCTGACAGCGCAGCCCTGGACTCATGGTCAGTAGAGGTAAGCCTTCTCATGACACAGTGCAGGGGAGGGGCCCAGGAGTGTCTGAGGGCACGCACGCTAAGGCCTGGCACAAGCAGAGCCTTGAAGAACAGGGGCAGGTATAGGTGCGCATGTGGAGAACTGGGCTGCGGGAAGGAGGCACACGCGCAAAGGCTGTGTAGCGGACAGAGTATGGCAAGTACAAAGGACTGGAAGATGGCGGGCACAGCTGAAGCAGAATGGGAGGGCAGAAGGTGGGGCTGAAGAAATAGAGACGAGGCCAGAGGAGGCTTTCTGGGCCATATCAGGAATTTGTCCTTATCCTAGGAGCTGTAAATAACCATTGAGATTTAAGGAAGCCGTTGATAGGGTCAGATTTACATTTCAAAACAATCACTGATCCTCCCTCCACTCCCCAGGACATTCACACAGGAATAGAGCATATCTGTGCCCCGTGAGGTCTACCAGCAAGTCTGCAGTGTGCAGTATTACTGAAGAGCTTTTGAGTACCCTCCTTTTTGCATTTATCATCTGATATCATCAGAAATGTGAGATTTATCTTCATAGCCTCATACACTTAGTTCCCTGCTCAGTAAATCTGTTGATTATCCTGTTTACTTTTTGTATGTACAGCTCCCATTAATCATTCACCCACCTTTGTCCTCTCAGCTGAAGATTACTAATTTTTTCTCACCCACTTATCTTTACGTGGCTCACTCCCATGATGATTTTAGATATTTCTCCCCACCTGATCCAGCTGTTCTACGTTTCCTGTACTGTAGAAACCTGAAATACACAGACAATTCTCTGAGAAGAATTTCATGGTTTTTAAATAAGTGTCTTCATTTTATGAACCTACTCTCATGAAATGCTGAATAATTCAGGATATTACACCTAGTCAAATGTACTGTTTCCCAAATCCTTAAGAGAGATCTATCAGGTGATCTGGGGAGCTTTGTTGTTTCCATTCTTTCTACATGTTTGTTTAGCATCTTCATATTAGACAGGAATGATTTTCCTACATTATTGGGTTGGCCAAAAAGTCTGTATGGTTTTTGCTATAATGGAAAAGGCACACTTTTTATTTTCACCAATAACTTTATTGATTTGGATATTTTGAGTATGTTGGCTGTCTCCTGTGTGGTATAACATTGATTGTTCTCAATTAATGTCTTGATTTGGTTGCTATCAACTTCAATTGGTCTACCTAACCATGGAGCACTGTTCAACGAGAAAGCTTCTGCACGAAACTTCACAAACCACTTCTGACACTTTCAATCAGTCACACACCTTCTCCATACACTGCACAAATCTTTTTTTTTTTTTTGCATTTCAGTTGTGTTTTTACCTTTCTTGAAATAACAAAGCATAACATGCCAAAAATGTTGTGGATTTTCTTCCATCTTCAATATTAAAATGGATACACAAAAATTCACCAATGTTGACAACTTTTTTAATGGATGCTGATATGACAACTGTCACAGTACAATCTGAAAAACTTGTTTTGAATGACATTAAAGACAACTAAGCGCTACTAGAGCCATTGTATGGAAAAAACTGAACAAACTTTTTGGCCAACCCAATATATTTTTTCTCAACTGATTACCTTTTCTCTACCGATTTTTCCTCGACTAGCAGTCCTAAGCTTTACTCTGTAAGTAAAGGGGGGACTCACTGGATTCTATAAAAAGGCCGATTGCCTCTCAATCAGGCTCAGTCTTGGGCAACTGAACATGGCTAATCTTATTAGGAAGGCCTCCCAGTCAGATCCAAGTTTCAGAGCTCTCCTTGCCTCTGTCCTAAAATGACTTCACTATGATCACTCCCCAAATGTCTCCTAATTATCAGAATACCGTTCACAGTCCAGTTTTTGTTAGAAGTGTGGGATTTAATGGCACAAGTAAGTATAGATTCTACAGGCAGAAGATAATGGCTCTTCGTATATGGCAAAAGCATTTCACAAACTCTAGGCATCATCTCCTCAGATATCTTTTTAATTGTAAGAGTATGTTTAATCGGATCCTTTCAAAGATGAGGGAAGCAACACTGAAGGGAAGAGAAGTGCCACGTGAATCAAACAAAAGATGAAGTCCAGAATCTAGGAGGTGAATCCTTCTGACTTCATCATTTTGGGTGCAGATGACACTATCTAAAGCCCTCAGCAGTTGCCAACGGGAAACCACCAACTGATACCATGCAACCCTCTGAAAGGAATATACCTATTCTGATTAAGAGTTCCAATTATTTATAGGTTCTCCCCAACTGCTAGCTGAATGCGCTTCAGGGACTTTGCACTTATTTCTCAGGCAGGTCTGAAGCACCATGACATCTGATGCTCTTCACCCCAGTGCCCTCTGGTACCTGCACGTTAGGCTACCTGAGACAGGAAGTGCTCCTGCTGCTGCTTACACTGAGCACGTGACTGTTCAGGAGCTCCCTTCTGCCGGTCGACTGTGTATATCATCCAAGGGACCCAAACGGTTCCTAATTCCGTCTCCACTTCCAAACAGGAAGAAATCCACATTCTTCCTTCCTCTTCGATAGTGACATATTTATGCGATTGTACTGACTTAATAGTTATGTGGATTTTTAGCATTCTGTCTCTAACCACGGAAGGAGAGACTTGGTCTCTTAGAGAGAACAACTGCTTTCCAGTGTCTCAGAGTGGAGTGTGGCACGGGCTGGAAGGAGAGGGTGGGGCCAGGATCAGAAATGTACATTGAAAAGTTTGTTTTTATTTTTTTATTTTTATTTTTTTAAGGCAGTTTTGAGAAAGAGTCTGAGGTGCTTTTTAATTTTTTTTAAGAGATTTTATTTATTTATTTTCAGAGAGAGGAGAAGGGAGGGAGGAAGAACAATGTACGGTTGCCTCTCACATGGCCCTCACTGGGGACCTGGCCTGCAACCCAGGCATGTGCCCCGACTGGGAATTGAACCGGGACCCTCTGGTTCCCAGCCCGCGCTCAATCCACTGAGCTACACAAGCCGGGCCGAAAAGTTTGTTTTTAAAATTGAAACTCATTTCATCCTTTTATTCCAAATGATGCCCAAGGGAAAGGACTAGACAGAACAGCTGGGGGCCAGCTGGCCCCAATGCCTTCTCCTCTACCCCAGAACTCCATATTCAGAGGTTCCACGGCTCATTTTCGGGGTGTCTTCTCTTGTCCCCACACGGCCTCAAGCGATCCAGATTGCACAAAGAACAAAACAATCAGTTTGAAGAACGAAGAGAGTGTGGATAATGACGGAAGAGATGACACAGATGGTACAGGCGGGAGGGCTGAAACAGGCAGAGAGAAGGTCAGGGAAAAGAACGTTCACTCACTGCCAATGTTCGCGTCTGGAACGAAGGGTAAATTAGCAAGCGGGCGGTCAATGGTGAGGAACTTCAATTCTTCAGACATGTTTAATAATGTCAGGTGAATTTTATTGTGGACTTTATTGGATAACACTGTAAGTTCTAGAGATATATAGCTGTTTCTTAGAGTTTTCCTACTGAAATCAATTGTGGACTGAAACTTTTTAAACATCTGAACTCCTTAAATCTGCTCATCAGTGAAAGGGAAGCAAATGCCCCACCAGGCCCGTGCGGCAGCGGGATGAAAGTGCACTGGCCTATCTGTGTTGGCGCAGGCGAGAGCATTTTTAGTCCTGACTACGTCATCTCTTGTAAGAGAACCCTCTAATTTTTCGTCAAGCCGAATATCCAATTTATTTGCAACTCAGCTGTCATATTTTATGGAATTCTGATGAGGAATCTTTCCTTATTATTTTTAAAGAACAAACACAAAGTACATCATTTACCTACGTGCTCTTTTACTTTGCAAGTGAGATAACAGACAGGGCACTGACCTGAGTGGATTTCTAACAAGGAAGAAAGTAAGCTTTATGCAAGCCATTTAAATTACTCTTTTTGATTATTCCTTGATATACCAATTGAAGAAAAATTACCTTAAAAATAAAGTCATCAAATAGATTTAAATCTTTCCTTGTGGCAAGACCATGGAATGACCACCTAAAAGGCATTCACAACCCTTTTCTCTTATCTTCTACTTCTACAAAGACTGAAAAACTACAGTGATCCTCCACACTTCCTTGCTGCTGTGGGAGGCCATATGACTCAGTTCTAACCAATGAGATTTAAGTGGAAATCCCTGGGTGGAGCTTCCAGGAAAGAATGTAGAAAGGACAAAACCTGCTGACTGTGCCCCTGGCATGCCTTACACCTCACCCTTTTTCTTGAAAGGTGGACACCTAGGGGTGCATTAGATGCTTTGCAACCACGAGAACAAAACCCCCATGCTAAGGATGATGGAAGAGAAAGCCAGTTGAGAGTCAGGCTCCTTGATTACATGCTGACCCAAGACTCATCACACAAGACAAGTTTCTTTCTTGCTTAAGCCACATTCATCAGATTTTGCTAATGCATTACAACTGCTCCATCCCCACCCTCAACATTTGTGCAAGTAATACAAATCTAAAGCTTTCCATCTATTACTGAGCTTCTCCTATTAATAACGGCATGATAAGGTATATTACAGTGCTTTAAAAACAAAGGGATATTTAAAATATGGAAGGAATCAAGTTTCTTTCATTCTGCATATTTGCTGAAATTAGTGACTGAGTAAATTTCAACATTTAAAAAACTAATTTAAACCTGAAGAATGTGTTTATAAAAAGATAGCTCCCAAACTACCCAAATCCTTCAGCATACTTTTTTTTT